>PVJL010004364.1:0-131464 GCA_004026885.1 Lyroderma lyra
CATAGCTTCCCAAGAGGAATACTTTGAAGTTGACCATAGTGATATTCAGCAATGAGGTGTGTAGCATTTTTTTCTAGGATGAGTTCACAAAATTAATTGTCCAACCTTGTATATTTTTACTTAATTCTGAGCTTGTTACATATAGTATTTTGTCAAATGTGATCATTTAGAGTCATTTTGACACAGGCTTGGCATCATAAATGTTGACTGTGCAAGAATATTGATCATATTTGCCTAAAATATGAGGAATTTGATCCAAGTACACAAAAATTTGAAATGGCAAATAAGCAAAACTCTCATTCAGTCCAAAATCTTCAGAGGCAACTGATGGATGTAACTTCTCATCATTACACTTAGTTTAGGCTTTGGCTTCAAGAGCTGCTCTCTACTATGTATCAGAGTTTAGTCACTGCTATGGGCAAACAACTAATAATAATCAGCCTATAAACCTGAACCAGAATGATAATAATCCTGTACTATGTTGTCCTCTTTCTACCTCCCTGGTCTTTATTTTCTGGAATCAAGCAAACAAGCAAGCAAGCAAACAGACAAACTACCTAGCTAATTCCTGACAATATAAGGTTCTTTGAAACCATTCTTTATACTCTTATACCCATCTATTTTTCCCCCCAAGAATCTGGTGTTTATATAGACAGAATGACCATAGGTCATTGAGCAGTTTATTTCCTTCTACTATGTACTTTGTACTTGATTATAACATCACCACCTTTTTGGTATGATTACTGTGTTCAGCACTCTCTGCAGGTAAATTTTGCTATTGAAGAGGTAAAATAATGAGCAGATACAATTGTATGTATGTAAGTGTGCACACCCACACCTGCTACAAGAAGATAGGTATTCTCTGAAATTTCAAATCATTGTCTGTCATACTTCTTGCCTTCCTTTCTCTTTTCCTTGCTTCATGTATTTCTTTTTTTCACTCTTCCTATCTCCCTTCCCTTTTCTACCCTTCTTCCCTCTCTCCCTCCCTCCCAATATTCAATCTATAACTACTATATGGTCTGAGTAAGTTCATAGTCTATGGGGGGATGAGGCGGGTTGAAACCCAAAAAGGGTGAAGGGAATAAACGGAGGATATCATTTATCTCATTGCAACTGGGTGTACTACTAAGTTACTGTGATCTCAAAGAGTCTGCTTGCCCACACACAACCATGCCAAAAAAGACAGGAGCAGGAGTGTGCAGCAAAGAAAGTAAAGATTTATTTAAAGAGTTGGCATCAAGCCTGGAGACACAGGTGAACTAGCATTGCTCTCAAAAATCTGGTGCTTTGATGGCCTCTGGTGGCTACATTATACTGTAAGGGAAAAATTATTAATCATGGTTACTGTGGAAGTTGGGGTCCTGGCCTCTATTGATTGGTTGCAGCTAAGGTGGGAAACAATTTATCATGGCTTCAGGTCCTGATGTCAGTTATGGCATTGTTCAGTCCGGTTTCCTGGGGATGTGGTCCAGGGACCATATTGTTTTCATGAGTTATGAGCTGAAACATAGTTGAGGTCAAGGTGTTATCTTTGTTTGAGTAAAACCTATTCTAGTTTGAAGTTTGGTATTGTATCTTGGTCATTGTTGATAGGCCTGCAGCTTTATTCTTAAGTGAGTTTGATGCTGACCAGAAACTAATGTTTTAAGGATTTAATGATTATAAGGAGTGGACATAAAATATATGTAAAGGCAGGAGGATCTTAAGGAGAGAATGCAAGTGAGTTATATCTCTATTAGACTAAACAAAGCTAGCTTGGATTAAAGCATATGCATGCTAAAAAACCAAAGTTCACCTGCAGTTACAAAAGTGCATCAAGACTCTGCATGTATCATCAGAGCCTGAGTGGTATGAGGAGAAGATGTACCAGCAGTGCAGTGTAGCATCTCAGATCCTGAACAGAATGAGCAAGGGTCTCAGGAGGAGGAGGAAAGTAGAGGACATGCTGGTGTGTGGTTGGAGCTCAAGTAGAGTGAGGAAGTACTTGTGTAGAGGCAGGTTGACAATGAGACACTGATAACACAAAGTGGGCATTAATTTAATTATAAATATACTGTGATAAATATTTGAGTAGGTGGTTACAAATGTAAAAAGAAAGGAGAAAAATAAAATGCACCTTGTGGTAGTGGTTTAGAATGTCAATTTGAGGTATTAGTATAAATAGGAGGCATTAGCATGAATTTGAGGTTTTAAATATACAGAGTCTGGCAGAAGTAACACCCAGACTTAAGTTATGATATTATTACAAAATCATAACCATATGTGTTATGATTTCATAATAAAAGAATTAGTATAGATTACCAGCTCATAAAAAAGGGGCATTATTTGTGCTAGACCCTGTATAGAGAGAGAGAGACCTACTAGAATTGGAAGCTTGAGCATGAAAGCATATGATTTTCAATCTGTAGAGATATAGAAGGAAATATTGGTGCAAAAGGAAGGGTGTCTGCATGCGTGTGTGCATATGTTTGTATGTGTGTGTGTGTATTTTGTAGATTTATTGACTTGCATGGCCTGTGAAGAGCAACACCCAATAGCCATGACCACACCAAGATCATAGAACCTGTTTTCTAAATAAATTCTCTACTAAAAGAAACAGGAATTCCTTATAGAAATGACTGATTCCAGGCCTGGGCCTGGGAAAGAGCACTGTCATCCTGGAACATCCTGATGTGCCAGAAAGTAAGAAAGTGCTTAAAGAATAATGGGTACATGTCAAAACAAAAGTTAACTCAGAAGTCAGCTTGAATGTGTTCACACTGGCTACATCTGAACATGTGAGCAAGCAAGAAAAAAATAATAATGACAATAATAAATAACTCATTAAGCAAAACAGGAATCCATTAGTCCATACTGAAATAAATAACTAAACCCACTTTTCCTTATAGATGAATGCCAACTAACACACATAGAAGGAATAGTAGTAGAAAATCACCATTTGACAATTATCAGAGCAAAAAGTAATTTATCCAAGAAACATCAATGTATACTAAAACTAGTAAGTGAAATTTACAGGGGAAATAGAATATTTACTTTTCAAACTACCTTTTCACAAAATACTTATTAAATATAAAGGAGAAAAGAACAACTTTACAGTGCAAAAACTGGATAATGACCAGTTATCAACATCAGTGACAAATCAAAATCACGTGCCACCTGATAGGATGAAATGAGCAGAACACAGCATCATTTCTGTGACATCTCTATTAAACATACGTAAGCTGAATCTAATCATGAGAACACATCAGAAAAACCCAAACTGAGGGACATTTTACAAAATAATTTTTAAAAGTGCCAACATCATGAAAATCAAGGAGACTAGAGAACTATTATGGATTGTAGGAGTCTGAAAAAATGATGGCTAAATTCAGGTCATGATCCTGGACTGAATTATTTTGCTACAGAGAGGCTGTTGGCAAAAACTGACTGGGTCTGTGGTTTATACAGTAGTAACATATCAATATTAATTTCTTGATTTTGGTGGAGGTATTGTGATTATATAGGAAATTCCCCTTTCTGTAATAAATATGAACCCACATATTTGAGAATGATAAAACATGATCTTGGTTATTTATTCTCAAAAAAAAGTTAGGAGAAAAAGTTCTCCATAATATTTCTGTAAGTTTGAAGTTATTTCAAATTAAAAAGGAAAAAATAGTATAACCTGTATTCTTCTTCCTGTATTTTTCTCTTTTCTTTTGCCGATAACAGGGTAGGCTCCCCTGATACTTGTCTCACATTAAGGAGGTTATATGTAGCAATTTCTGCCATAGAATGTCAAGGCAGAAAAGACATGCTCCAGTGGAGATTTTTTTTTTCTGTATCACTTTTTAGAACAATTGAATAATGTAGATTAATAAGCAATTACTAGTTTTGAGGTACCTGGACTAATTTTCTTGTTAATTATTTGCAAAATTACTAAGTAGAGAAAATTTCCAATTTCAAGCTAGTAAGTAGTCCCTCAAAATTATGCCAGAGGAAGGTTCAGAAGCCACATTTTTTTCTTTAACCAATAAAGGATAATGAAGAGAGAATATTATATTAACACAGAGTAGAGTCACTATTTCCACATCTTACACATAATTTATTGAAAGGTTTTTAATTTAATTGACAGCATATATGCATAATTCAGAGGAGATAATAATCATAGGATAACACAATTACAGATGAAAAATCTCAAGATGCTACCAACCAGGGATGTCATCATTTATCTCACTGCATCTGGGTGCTCGGCTAAGTTGGATGTGCAAACCTCTTACAAAAATAATTGAGAAAAAGAAGATGCATGTTTTAAATTTCTATAAGCAGAAATTGATTTTCAGGGAGGGGTGTCATAAAAATTCTATACTGATAACCTCTAAATTCTAAAAGTTGTGACAGGTCTCATTAAATGTTTAACTATTTAGCTTTTTCCTTGCATCACTTTTTGTTAAAATTATAAAGCAGGAACATTTTAGACTCTTATTTCTATATTCAGTGCCCTCCTGACTTATGCCTGTATATCTTAAAATTTTAGAAGTTAGGCCCATTCCCAAATCCCTTCTTGAATCTACAGCAGTTGTCTAAATAACTCCTTAATGCAAAGGAATTGAAGGTTAAAATATGTTACCCTTCCAGTAATATTTGTTTTTTTGGCACTCATCTATATGACAATTCCCTGAGGAGGGTGTTAATCTTCAAAAATTATAATTTCAGGCACCTGAACTGGTTATTCTCCATCCCCATCAATTATTTCATGTGGCTGTATACCTGAAAGTTACTATAAATAATGAAGATAATTCCTAATACAACACATGCAACAAACATGATAAATATTTACCATCAATATTTAAAAATGCCCATGTTTATATCACAATCTGAACAAATAATTAATTTTGTTTTAATTATTCCAGTTTTTATAACTACATAGTTATTCCAATAACTTTTTTTGTAGTGGTGGAGAAAGATTGGCCATTTTATGCTCAAAAGCCCAAACTCCCAATAACTTTTATCAATATTCTTATACCTCAACAACTTATCAGTAGAAACAAAAAATCACTATATAGAACAATGTTTTAGTAACTTTAAAATCATTTTAGGACATCAACAATTGTTAAATAGTTTGGTTAATCTTTTGTCATCAATTTAACATTAATTATAATAATGACTGATTTCAACTGAAAACTTTCAGTATCTTCATAAAGAAGAATGAATTAATTTGAAGAAATTTGTGGCAGACATTCTTAGTGTATTAGCTTTCTGTTTTGTCTAGCAACCTTCCAACTATATCTTGCCCAATAACCCAGCTCTGCCAATGAGAAACATAAGAAATTAAAGGGTGGAGCTGTCAAAGGCAGCTTTTCAAAAAGCAGGCTTGGAAATTTGGCAAGTCTGCCTGTTTGTTTCTCTGTCTCTGTTTCTCTATCTCTGTGGCACATAGATAGGAAACGGCGTCCATTGGTTTAGCAGTCACTTTGTACCAGTGCTGACATGTATCATGGTAAGAGCCACATGCTAAAGATGGCGGAACAGAAAAGTAAAATGCGTTTGCACCCACTGATGACATTTTGGAAGAAAGTTGGCCTTTTCTAGGTGTTAATATTGTTAGATAAAAAATAGAAAAGAAATATTTTATTCATTTATACCAGTTTCTTGGGTTTGTTGTTTACTTCTAACTGTAATCCTAGCTAATGCAATATAAAATGAGCTATTTCATTACATAATTTAATATGAAATACTTAATCTTCAACAGTAAAAGAAAAAAAAAAACAACTAAAATAGAAAATCCACCTTAGTATAACCAAAAATCTCTCTAGGAAGCTCCAAACTGCTTAGATATTCAAGAAAACTTAGCTTAAGTTTCTCTAGCACCTCATAATTTTGGGTTGCTTAGATTTTTTTTTTAATTAAAGATTTACAGGAATTTTAATGAAGATTTACTTTCTATAGCATAAAATATTCTGCCATTTGTTACCCCTTTTTTCTGCTGACATTCTACCCTTCAGATTCTCTTCTAGCACCTCAACTTCTCTTAATTAGAGTGCTTTCCTTCTTCCTTTGTAAAACGATTTCAAGCCAATAAATAGGCTCTGAGGACTCAGTTCTTATAACAAGAACTAAACCTATTTTCCAAACACAAATGGCTCTTTACCTCAGAGAATTTTTATATAAATGAAATGCATCCCTTCTAAATGTTTATTCATCAGCAATGAACTATTATAATGTTCTTCTTATGCTAGCTAGCATCCACTATCCCCTCACATAAAAGAGTTTAACATACGTAGATGTTTCTTTCATTTTGGGAGGTTTTTATGCCATATTCTTATGTTCAATTCCTTGAATATGATCCTAAAATGCACAAAGCAAAGAAAGATATACAAGTCACCAGCAAACCATACTGTCTTTTGCAGGGGGCAGAATGGTTATCCACTCTTAGCAAAAAAATAGGCCTTTCTTTTACCTATGAGAGTACTAAATAATAATTGAAAATTTAATTAATAAAAGTTTAATTTGCTACAAGTGGAGAGATGACTAATAGGAAAATATTACATTTTCTCCCCAAATTTGAATAACTTGCTATTACTGTGCGTGATCACTTAACTCCCCAACTTCCAGAAGTGATTCAAACTGTCAACTTGTACTAGACTGTAGCTTCTACTAAGATATTTTAATTACATCAAATGATTGTTCTCTTTCCATGTTCATGTATGTATTAATCAATAAATTGGTGTCTATATAAAATATTTATAGAAGAGTGAGGTATTTATATCTTTATTACATATAGAAAACGACTAAATTATGAACTAAGTTTTCAGATTTCTTCACTTGAACTCTGCACTAGACTTACGTGCTTTAAGTTGTGAATTTCACAGACAAGTAAACATTTCAAAAAAGGTTTTGGACAATGGAATAACTTTTAAAAAACTTTGTTTTGAGATCTAAGAATAAAAATCTGTTCTTTTTGTTGTTTGAAACATCTACTATACAATTTTTACTTTTCTCAATTTGCAGGATACTGATAAAAAACCTCTTTGTGAACCGGCACTGCTATAGGCTTTGGGGATTGGTATGATGGATTCATAAAATAGGTAATAGAATGGTCATGTATCCAGAAGGTATAGTTAGATTAAAAATTCATAATACGTTGTTTTCCCACAAGGTTTAATTTGAAGTTCACAGGTTTACTAGTTACCTACTGGTTTTGTACCTACCACATAATCTCTGCCTGGATTTGCCTTTTCTGGTAATAATTGGCAATTTTAGTTCTCTCTATTATTCCATACAGAAGTTACTTTTTTCCAAAGAGAAAATGGTATTAATTAGTATTAATTACTTACCAAATATGTAAAGGACATTTTTAATTTTATTTTGAGAGCATTTTCAACTTGATTTTTTAAGATTTCCATATTGCATATAAAATATAAAGAGGTAAAAGAAACAACTCTGTGAAATGCATCTATAGCATTAGAAAATGTCCTTGTAATGAGGGCTTTTGTTCACAAATTTTGGAATCAGATAAATCTGGTTTAGATTCTGGTTGTATTATTTTCGTGTATGGGTTTATCAGTGTTCTTATCATATTTTAAGAAAAAAAATCCTTTTGAGAAAAACATTTCATAAGAGTGCTTAATAACTTGCTTCAAATATGTTACAATCCCAAGAATTTGATTAAGTAACAAAAGATGAAGAATTTGAATTTGAGGGAGGGGCTATGTAGAGATGTGGGCCTATACATAGCTTGGCAAATGTGGGCACTCAACAAATGTTACCAATAGTAATTCAAAAATAGAAACAAAACTCATTATTAATATAAATGAAATACCAAATAAGGTAAACCACTCTCAATAGAAACGACTCTAAAATGTTACTAAAATAATAAAGTCATTGTCTTAAAGGTTGTGCTATATTTTGACTATTGTTTGCTTCTAAAGAAAGACAGGTGGCAATGTGACAACCACTGGTGTACAGCTGTTCTGTTGAGCTATCCTGTATTACACTTCCTCCTTTCCAGAATGATCTAAGTGATCTACCTGAAGTAGTGACATGAAGTGTGATAAATGGAAAACAGTGCTAAACGGAAAAGGATCCTTGAAACTGGTGGGTAATCTTGGTTCATTTCTATTTAATGATTTCTTACCTGAAAAAAAGTCTAAGCATGAATGGTGCTTTTGCTTTGCTTTGTTTTGTTTTAAGCATCTCTACCATTCACCCAAGGGCATAACTGAGTTGCCCAGCTAAGTAAGAAAGTAACTCAGGGAAACTGAAAACATGATTAGGCATTTTAAGTGGATAATAATAGTACCTGAAGCCCATAAGATAAAACTTCAATAGTTATCAGTCTAGGTGGATAAAGAGATCTGCAGCTCAGATTGAGGAAGGGTATTTAGCAGAACTCTGCTGTTATTATGGATATTAAAGAACACATTTTTCACTTAAATTCTAAACATACACATCCTATGGTCCTACACATCTGTAAGCTGAAACCCATATAAAGTTGCCTGAGGCCTTAAAGAATAAAAGATAATACTAACTACAGTACACAAAATAATGAAGTTCTCCTCCTTCCAAAGATGTCCATGGCCCAGAACTGTGGAAATGTTACCTTACAAGGCAAAGAAGAGTTCACATGTGCAATTAAGGCTCCTGAATGGAGAGATTAGCCTGGGTCATTTGGATGGGACCAATGTAATCACAAGGGTCCTTATAAGAGGGAGGCATGGGCTGTGAAATTGGAGGAAGGGACAATAGGCCAAGGAATGCAAGATGCCTCTAGAAGCTGTAAAAAGGAAAGAAATGGATTCTCCCTTAGAAGGAACACAGCTCTGCTGACACCTTCCTATCAGCCTATAAGATCATTTTGGACTTGTGATCCCCCAAACTGGAAGATACTAAAGCCACTAAGTGTATGGTCATTTATTACAGCATCAATAGAAAACTAATATATTAGTGATAAAAAGAATCATTACATGAAATAAATACTATTTTCCAAAAATAAAAAAATCATTTTTCTTTTTAAATCATTAGCACCTACAATAGGATTTATTGCTGGGTTGAGTTAATGATTATGACCAATTAATTTTTAACCAAATCATTTTAATTGTCTTCAAGACATTTATTTGTATTTATTATACTATGTACACAATTTCCACATGTGATCACGTAAAGGAATCCATTCAGAAATCCATCCAGGTAATAGGTAAAACCCTAAAACCCCTAACATAGTATATAAGTACTCAGTAAAGGTTTGCAAATATTATCATTTTTATCATAACAGTACTAGCCTAAATTATGCCATGCTTTATTTTCTTACAAGACCACATTCCTTACCAAGAACTCAAGCTTACTTTTAAAAAGAAACCATTACATATACAATACCCTAAAAATTATACGCTTGTCTGCTGTAACATTTCTTAAGAGATGAAGTAGAAAAACATGAAACCAAATTACATATCTAACTTAATATAATGTTATAATGTAACTAAAAATTATTTTCTTTTGAAATAACACTTTCATAAAAAGATAGTTGGGGATACATTTTTCAAAAGCATCTTTCAGTCATCTGCAGGTGTAAGTTGTGGTAAACTAAATTCTATTCACTATTATTTAGTGCCCCTCCCTGAAGGAGAATTATGTTTTTAGCCTCCTCTTGAAGTAGGTGCTTTTGCTAACAAAGTGCGAACAGAAGTGAGCAGACTATTTCCCAGAGCAATCTTTAAGAAGCAGTTCATCTGTCACCAAGCTCATTCTGCTCTCCCTAGGGCCTGGCAGTTGCTGCCCAGACAGCCAGTGTCCCTGAGTAAGGATATTATGGAGCAAAGCCCCCCAGCTGATACACATAAAATGCAGTGTGAACAAGAAGCAAACCTTTATTGTGGCGATTCTCTGAAATTTCAGAAGCATTTGTTGTAAACTGTCGAGATTTGGGGACTCTAGGATAATTTAGTCCAGAAATTTAGTTTTCAGAATGAGGTCTAAGGGCTTCCGTGATGTCTAAGACCATTTGGGGCACTCCATGAAACCCTGCCTTTCTGGCTACAGATCAATGTACTTGTGGATTTTCGTCATATTCATCAACCAAAACAAAATATTATGGAAAATTGAAAGCAGAAGCAGAGGTGAGGATTTTGCTACTATTATAGGTGTGCTTTCTGGTAGCTAGACATTCAAGAAGTTAAAAAAAATAAATAAATAAAACAATGCCACTCAATATTTTGGGGGGGAATAATAGTAATTTTCTTTAAAATAAGTTATTCATGTTAACATGTACTGGATATTACTGTCATTTTAAAATAAGTTAATATTTTACACTTTTTTCAATTTTAATGTCTAATATTACAAATGTCAATAGATAAAAACCCTCACACAAAAAGGGTGTTTAGGGGGTTCCCTGGTGGTGCAGTGGCTAGGCTTCGGCGCTCTCACTGCCATGGCCTGGGTTCGATTCCCAGCCTGAGAACCACCACCACCACCAACAAGGTTTTTAGGACCAGTCATAACTTTTAAGAATATAAAGTGTCTTGGAACCAAAATGTTGGACAGCCTCTGACTTTGCCTTTCCTGCTGCAGAAGAAGCTGCTATGCTGCCCTCTCTTCTCATCTCAGTTTTCCCTGAAGTATCCACATGGGCGCTGAGAACAAGCTAGCTTGTTGTCACCCATGGGACAGAAATTCTCCTTGGTTGACCTTCTGTTATGCAAGGCGCACTCGTATTTGCTCATAGGTCTGAATGAGATAGCTGTACCTTGCCCAAGAGCCACAGGCTTTGATTCTTTTTTCACCCTTCCCCTTTAGTTTTTGCTTCTGTTTTACTCATTGTTTTTTTTTTTCTTTTTTATGATCTTTCCATTTTTAGTGTACCATCACATTAAGCTTTCTAAGTTGAAAAAGAATTGGTATAAATAAAATTTGATGCTGAAATAAACCCTCTGGAACATTTCTGTTAAACATTTCTGTTAACATTTCTGTTAAACTATCTAAGTTGAAAAAGAACTGGGGTAAATAAAATTTGATGCTGAAAGAAACCCTCTGGAACATTTCTTGAAACATAAATCATGAAAACACATTTAAACTGGAAGGCTTTGCCCAACAAATAAATATCAGCAGCTTACCTACTTTCAGCCTTACTGAATTCAGATTTCTGAAACTCAGCCCAAGGACTTCTGGGGTGGGAAGGGAGTTGCCATTTCTCAATTGTTTCCAGGTGATGCTGATGGTGCTGGTATAGGTACCACATGCTGAGAACTGACTTCTGGGATATCATCATGGTGAAGTGAAACAAGGACAGAGTTCCAGGGCATTCCCCTTCATCCCCCTTTGAAGATATTATTGTCTTCCTAGACCCATTGTAAATTAAACAGATGCTGGCACCTCCTACCTCACCATCATTGGGACACAGGGATCACAGATTTCTTTAATTCCAAGATGACACTTTTCTGTATCTTTCCTTTATATATTAGGCATTGGGTCACCCAATCACCATCTAGTTTTCATAGCTCCTTGAGTGCCTTCATCAATAACAAAATCATACGCTACTCAACCATTACATACTCATGCCCACACTCAGATCCTGTCTTCACCCAAAGTTCTCCTGCTGATAAATAATGCAGAAACACCGTATTCCCATTAGGAATTTCAATGTTTGCAGTTTTTATGCAAACACATTCAGTATAAATAGGCATTCTTCAAGCAAATAGGTAAAAAGAAAAAAGTTATGCTTCACTTTCTTCACTAATGTTATAAGAATATCGCTATTCTTATAACATTAAAAAACAATATCTATTGCCACTTATCTAGTGCTTACTATGCATTAGCTGTTAAAGAAAAGCTTGCACCAGACAAGATGAGCAAAGAGAAGTTAACTTTATCTTGATACTGTTGTCAGTTTAGGGAAGAGATTGCAGACCAATTCTGGAAACTCAGATCTATTGAAAAAGGTTGAGCATTTTTAAGAGCTGGGGTTAGGAGTAAGGAGCTGCAGGATTTGTGTTTGCTAAATGGCTTTACAAGAAAAAAAAAGTTTCTCTGGTCTTCTGACAAAAGTTTGTTTAATAACTTAAGTAAGAAACCCAGTGAGATTGGGAGACAGAGTTTCAGAACCAGGGGCACTATATTTCTTGAGGACAAACACAGTCCTGGATTATTAAACTTACAAGAGGCTTTTAAAAAAGACATCTCAAAGGGCAGAGCAAGAATATACCATAACTGGTTTTCTAAGGTAAATGTTGTAAGACAAGGGAGGTCAGTAGCTTAGATTCAGGAAAAAAGCTCTATGTGAGGTCTGATGATTTAGCGTACTCATTCTAGAAAAAGTGCTATGTACCTCATAGCTGAATATCACTACGGTCACCTTCGAAGTACTCCCTTTGGGAAGCTATGCATCTACACCAGTGCCTAGTCCACCCTTCAGAGCAATTTTGGAACTCTTTTTCTGGAATGGCCATCAGAGCTGTTGTCGTATTACCATTGATGTCCTGAATGTCATCAAAATGTCTTTTTTTCAATAAATCCTTTATCTTCAGGTAAAGAAAAAAGTCATTGGGGGCCAGATCAGGTGAGTAGGGAGGGTATTTTAATTCAGTTATTTGTGTACTGGCTAAAAACTCCCTCACGAACAGTGCCCTGTGAGCTGGTATATTGTGATATAAGAGCCATGAGCTGTTGGTGAAAAGTTCAGGCCATGTTCGTCTTTTTCATGCAGCCTTTTCAGCACTTCCAAATAGTAAACTGGGTTGACTTTCTGTCCAGTTGGTATAAATTCAGAATTAACAATCCCTTTAATATCAAAAAAGTTTAGCAACTTTGTTTTGACTCATGATTTGTACTGACCAAATTTTTTGCTTGTGAAGAACTGGCTTACTTCCATTGTGCACTTAGACACTTTATTTCAGGGTTGTATTGATGCACCCATGTTTCATCACAAGGGAGAACATGGCCCAAAATACCATCTTGCCTCTCCAAAAGGTCTTGGCAAACCTTGACTCTCCTTTGCTTTTGTTCATCAGTGAGCTACTTTGCAAACATTTTTTGCACACACCTTTCTCATGCCAAGATTTTCAGTTAAGATTTTTCTGTTTCCCTCCTGATGTTTACTTGGTCTGCTATGCTTGTCACAGTCCGCTGATGATTTGACACACAAGTCCATGAATTTTTGCAGTGTTTTTGTCCGTTCTGCTTGTTACTGGCTACTCCAACCTCTCTTCATCAGTGACGCTTTCTCTCCCCTCAGAAAAATGTTGAATCCATTTGTACACCGCAGTTTTCTTCATGACATTATCCCCATAAACTTGGACTAAACGTCCCTCATTTCATTTCCACTCTTGCCACGTTTAACAGGAAATTTAAAGTTTGTTCATTGCTTTAATTCAAGTTCTGACATTCTCGCAACCACACACAAAAACACACAACGACAATAATGAATGCCACTCAGCAAGACACTGGCACATGTTGATATGAACACAGCTGTGACACACAGATATACGCAGGTTATGAAACCTTACCGAGTTGTTCGTACAGTGCTGTCAACGTAAGTGCAGTTGCAAATTCTCAAATTTAATAGTCAGACCTCAAATAGTTAAGCCGAGAGACACATAATAGCTGTCTTGATTATAGGCAGTAGGTTAAAGAATTTTAATAATAGTAATAATAATAATAGCTAGCATTATTGAGAGATAATTAAATGTCAGGTAGTGACTAGAAATGTTGTACGTGTTGCTTCATCTAATCTTATCAACACTTACCATTATTATTTCTAATTTAGAAATGATGAAACAGGTTCTAGGGGCTAAGCAAAATTCCAAGATCACTTATCCTTAAAACGGTAGAGCCAGGATTTTGTTACTGTTTGCTGATTCCAAAGACTGCACCACAAGCTTCCCCGTTATCAGCAACATTTCCTAAAAGTCTAAGTTGCTATTAGATATGTTGTTCATTGAGAAACTATATTTGAATAAAATATTTTGATTTAGAGGAATTGGTGGAAAAAAATAATAATTTGGCTAACAAGAAAATGCATTTTCTTTAAGGAAAACATTAATGAGTCTCTATTACTGGAAAATTATATCTGAATGCTAAAAGCAGATTTCTTCAATCCACATGAATGCTTGAGAAAGAGTTCTCACCAGACATTATTTCATGGTAGCAATAAAAAATATATAGGGGTGAAATATAAAATAAATTAGCAAGCAAAACTAAGAAACCCAATTCATTTTCTGGTGAAACTATTTAATCTATGTAAATATTTAATCTATGTAAATAATATTTAAAAGTTATTTCTTGGTATTTTTTACTGGTATTGTCTGAGACTTTTTATCCAATTCTAGGTATTAGTGTATTTTTTCTTTACGTAAGTAACATAAAATTTACGTAAAATTTAATCTATGGATGTGAATATACATATGTTATGAGCATACAATTATTTTGATTTTGGACTAATAAAGCTTAGGATGCTTATGTTTTTCATAATTATATTTGAATATATTTCTTTTCTCATTAACAGATTTAAATGTAACATGCTTTTTAAAATGACACCTTTCTTGATGCTACTGTTATTATTATTTTTAACATGTTTTGTCTTTCCTGAGAATATTACATTACAAATTGCCAGCACATAGTACACCATGGACGTTCAGTGCAATGAATGAAGTACTTAGAAAGCTAGAGGCACATATAAATGGCATACATTCCAGAAAAGATCTTATAAGAAAACCACATACTTGGATTTTTTTTATGTTCTTAAAGTGAATCTTTAATTTGATAAACATAGTTGTAAATAAAAATCCATTCATGGGACTTGTTTAAAAATTTGTGCATTCAGGGAGTTCCGTGATGGTGTAGCAGTAGCAGCTTAAGTCTTCGGCGCTGGCGCTGTCAGTGCTGCTGCCTGGGTTCGATTCCCAGTCAGGGAGCTACCCACATACCAAAAAGCAAAAAAAAAAAAAAAAAAAAAATTGTGCATTCAGAATTTCACTTAAGTATTAATGCATAAAAGTTTCTCCCATTATTGTGATTCAACAGATTCCTTTAGTCATTTCCAATATTTAATTGAGACATACTGGGCCTAAACCTGATTTTTTTACAGGTAGCTGTCTTCTAATTTTTTTTTTCTACATAATCAAACTTGGAGCCATTCTGATATGTGTAGTGGTCCTTCAAACACTAAGAACAGCGGGTATGGGGAGGGACTTCTCAGCTAAGGCCAAATAAGAATTTCCTAAGTAGAACAAGAATATCTTTTTCTCATCCAAAAGACAAATAGACCACTCCAAATACCAAAAAGTAAGCAGCACTGTAATGCGCTCAATCCGCTGCCTCTTGGATTACCTGCTTGCCAATCAGTTGTAGACCATATGTGGTCATCTTTTGTTGTCTCATCTTTCACTTCCACTCCCTTTAATTTGAAGGAAAAGTGCCTTTTTTCTTATCATGCATGTTTCCTCCTTTAGCAGTCCTAAACTACTGAGGATTTGACACAGTAGTTGAAGATTTGTGAACTGAAGTTAGTTAATACCTCCATTGAAATGCAGTAACATTAAAACTTGGTTCATAGCTTTTCATTTGCTCTTTATCAAACCTTCAGGGTTTAAAGAGGCTAAGCTGCCCACAGATTGATAGGAGGGAAACAAAGTTACTACAACAGAGAAAGGAATCTTAATGTAAGACTTTCTATAATCACTTCTACTACCACTTTATAAGTGAAATCCCTCCTCCTCAAAGAATGTAAGAGGCTATTTGTGAATTAGTGTGTATATATGGTGTTTCTTCAGTGAAGCAATACACATGCGTTATCAAAAAATTTGTATTTATAAATATTTTTCATATCCTACTTTTAAAAATCATCCAGCTATTAATTAACCAAATAATTAATTCGGTCAGATCAGAATTAATGTATTCATAGGGGATTGTCAAAATTGACTCTAAAAGTGATAGTGTAAAATTCTGACTAGCAACTATCTATAACCACTCAAGAGTTTGATTTGGATTTATCTGCATTGAGCAAGCCCTCATTCTGTGAGTAAACAAGTTTTGAGATGAAGTTTGAACATATTTATGATCTTCAGACTAGAATTTAAAGTCTGATATAGGGGGCTTTATTTACACCCTATAAATTATGTTTTTACTAATAAATATTCACTCGCAAAAAGATTTAAAAATAAGCAACTAAGGAATTAGAAATTGCACACACTAACGTAAGTGATCTGAAATGACCCCCACCACTGGGTTAACTGATTCAAAATAATATTGAAAATACTTTTACTCATCAATACCTGATACAGAGAACTAAAATACTCTGACATGAAAATTATTAGACCAAGAATAAATTCAAGATGTTAAATTTTTCAAATTTTAGCTAATATCATCAATGAGATCATTAACCTGAGGCTTAAATGCAAGAACTACTATCGTAATTATTACATGATTTTAAATGCTTTTTAGCATTTAAATAGCATTTTTCAGTCTCAAAATAATATATGACAACATCAATAACATTTACATTTAATTTCTTCTGTGATAGAATAGTAATGGCAGATCTGGTTATTCTCTGATTTATCTCAGAAATGCCATGTGTATTAAGCAATTGTACTCAGAACTGGCTATATCAAAATTGTCTGAGAATATACAGATGGTAGATGATAGATAGATAGATAGATAGATAGATAGATATAGATAGATAAGACCTAAATCTATTTATCTCTATGTCTAGATCTCTCTAAATAGAGATCAATAGATCTAGATAACAATAAATATATAAGCTCTCTCTATGTATACAAGGGCTGCCCAGAAAGAGATCCAACCATAAATGCCTTTATTTTTTTATATTATATTGCTGGGTATTTTTTGAATGTCCTTTGTATATGACCGAGACCTACATCTATCTATGTCTATAGATACAGATCTATAAAGTAGATGATAGAAAGACATACAGACTACACACTCAGCCTTCACATAAGTCTACTCTCCCCACCCCAATATTCTTGGAGAGATTTGAAAAAGTTTCATACCCTTCCCTACACAGTTGACAGGTAAATTAGAGAAATGTCTAGAACTCACCTCAAGAATTCTTATTTAGTAAAGCTAGGGTGGCTGAGAAATCCATTTGTTATACGGTTCCAGCTATCTCTGATGTACAGCCAAATCAGAAAACCTCTAACCTAGAGCACAGACATTTCTGAGGAAATTTTCTATCTCCTTAATCGTATGAGTCAATGTAGAATTTACAATTCTGGTTCTACAAGTAAGAAACAGAATACGTAGTCTTCAGACATATTATCACAGATGTTAGACATAAATGCTAATGTGTTTGTTACTTTCCTATTTGTCTTATATAATTAATTGCCATTGTTGGGGGAAAAATTATTTTCTTCCACTCTCCTCCATTCTGTGGCTGGATTAACAATTAAAATGGTGTAAGACTGATATACAGAAGAAAAACAAATTTAATTACATGCATAGGGAAACCTCACAAGTCAGTCAGGCAATTGAGACTTACATGACATTTTGGGCTGAAAAAAGGGTGGGGATCTGGGGCGGAAAGGAGAGAAGGGCAATTCACAGGAAGTTGAAAAGAAAAAATGTTTTGTAAACAAAGATTGCCTGTTATGCAGATAAGTTTCTTAGGTAAAAATGTGATCTCTAGTAATAGTGCTTTTCCTGGTACAGGTCCCCTTCCCAATATAAATTTTCTTTATAATTGCAAACTTTCCCCCAAAATGGGGACACATATTTCTTTTATTTCAGTTAAAGAAGAAGTAGAGAACTTTTCTTGAATCTGCTGGGTCTTGATCGCCTTTAGTTCAAAAATAATCCTCATTCTAAAGTGACATGTCTTGGGAAGCGTTGTTCCGAACCCCTTCACCATTGCTTAAGCACTTCTCATGTAAACACTATGTATTATTAGGTACATTATTCTTACCATATCAGTAAGAAATATGCCTCATTTATTATAATCTCTCACTGATATAGGGAAAAAAGAATGCTGCAGAATGATATACCACTTGGTGCTAGATCTGCACGTAGCAACCAAGATACATTTAAAAATAAATAGATATTGAGAACAGTTAGGAAGAGAATAAGATTTAGGATAAAGCCACTTTTGCTTCTTTTTCAGACATACATGAAATAACATATAGTATATGTATATATATTTCTGTACTTACAAGTACTTAAATATATGAGGAAGGCTTGATAGATATACATTAAATTCAAAAAAGTAAGAAAACTATGGGAGTAAGGATAGGAAGCAAAGTGAAAATAATAAAAAGAACAAATAAAGAAGCTTGCACAGACCAATGTAATATTAATATAATAGAATCACTGTGTATTTGAGTTTAATCCCTTAGGAAACAATAGGAAAATTTAAAGCCTTTGTTCCTCATCCCATAATACCTATTGACACTAGGTCTACAGGTCTTATTGATTTAGTGCAATAAGTACCAAAGTATGTAGCCTGTGAATTTAAAAAGTAGGAAAATGTAATGTTTACAACTGGCAACAAGAGTGTCACTCAAGGTAAGAGCTATTTTATTTAGAAAGGATCTTCATCAGTCACTTTCAGTGAAGGATACTGTCTCAAGAACCTGACATGGAAAGAGACAGTAACTCCAAAGATAGGTAATTGATTCTACATTAAAAGTTAGCAAGAAAAGTACAATGCTTGTAAAAGGAGAAAAAGAGAGATTGAATGTTAAAAACAAGAGCAGGGAATCAAGGGAGAGAGAAAAGAGCAGGGCCCAAAACCGCAGTATGACGACAAATGGGGCCAGGGAGAAAATGCCAGTGTGCACGAACGGTGCTGGGGTATCCAACAGACGGTTTTTGCAACCAAGAAGTTTCATATTCAATTTTAAGTTTGTGATGCTTCAACATAAACACCTACCTTGCTCTAAAAATTTGGAGACAAATTCAACCTGATGTTGGTGATATTTGAAAAATAAAGAAATTGGGTTGATTTTCAGCAGAGAACAAAGAAATTCCACAAATGAAACTAATTTGCAAAGAGCAAGGCCAGGAAAAAGGGCAGTTACAAGACATACAAGCCTGTCTCTTGTCCTTCGCCCCCCTAACATCCCCCACTCTTCCACCCCCAATTATTACTAGAAATGTTAGGAGAGATTCCAGAAGCCTCTTCTACCCAGTTCACATGTGAATTTTAGAAATGACCAAGATTTTCTAATTTCATAATAATTTTTTACACATACTATCTCATGTAATTCTCACATAAATAAATTAAAGATTAGAAAATTATAATTCAGATAAGGTAAATGGCTATGCAATGTATGATACATTTAAGAAGGTGTAAGTGAAAGCTGAACAATATAAACACAAGTCTTCTTATTTACAGCCGCATATCCTCTATGCTACACTAATTATCTCTAAATATTATTGGTGAAGAAAAAATGTTCCAACTTTAAAATAAAAATTAAGATATTTTATTTTCAATCAAAGTGTGTAAACAGACTTCTTAAAATTTTATTTTAAAAACAAGGTAGCATTCTCTTCGTGATCTGCAAACATTCTTTAGAGGTGGTTTTGTTCCTTAATATTCCAGAAAAGAATTCTGTAAATAGAGTCCAAGATGGTTCTGCTTCTACATTAGGCTCTGCTAAAGTCAAAGCACAGATTCAATACGCATTGACTTTGCATGCCACAAATGCAAAAATATTCCTCAGAAACTGAAAGTGAATAAATATACAGTACAACAAAGACTACATCTGTTTTATGTCTCTATTTATAAGTGAAATTAGGTAAAAGCCTGGCAAGTATTTGTCAAATCTATAAAACAGACTTATCAAATTAATTAAATCTAAGTTTGACTAAATTAACAGGTCAATTTGATCAAAATAATTACTTAGTTATATAGATAGATACTATCTTAGTGATGGTGAACTTTGTTCAATCCTAACGTACACTTAAAGACCTTATTACCTATGTTCATCAAGAGCCTGAAATTAAAATTTTGAGGGACATAATATTCTGTAGCAGAACCTGCAGACCCTCTGGGAGCAGACAGGTGAGAACTGCCTGACCTCTAGTGGCGGTTGTGATAACAGCGGAGAGTGGAACTAGGTTGTTTAGAAATTTGCTTTGTTTTTCATGCAGTTCTGTAGAGGTAAGTTTTAGCTCCGGATTTACAAATATTTTTCCTTTTTTAATCTTGACTACAATTATATATTTATGATATATGAGGATTATATTTTCTTTTTATACAAGTTTTGTCCTACAGTAATTCAGCCTCATATCTCAAAAGAATGCATAGAGAGTTGTTTGCCCAAATACCTTTCTCCCTTTGATTGTTTTCTTTAAATACCTTTTTACTCAATTCACAGCATAGAAGTCTTATATTTATCATCGCATAAAATCACTTTTTTCATATTTAAATGTTCTGAAAATTATTTCAGATACCACATTAAAATTGAAATTTTATATTTAATTTTAGGTGCAAGTTATTCTACTTAAACAAATTAAAAATAATCACACCATCATTATTTATAGCTCTTATTCTCAAGCCAACCAGCACACTTGTGAGAAAGGTAAATACAAGAAAATGGAATGGGGAAAAACATTGAGTGATGAATATAAACTAGTAATAAAAACAACAGCTAATATTTATTGTGAGTAAATCATCTTCCAGGTAAGTATAAGTGATTTATCTTTATCACTTCATTTAGTCCTCACAAAAACTCTTTGAGGAAAGATGTTGTCTTTAGTTGCATGTTCATTGAGAACAATGATATTTAAAAGGGAGAGGAGGGAGGGAGAGCTACATACATAGTGATGGAGAGAGAACTCACACTGAGCGGTGAACTTAAAATTCAATGAGCTGATGATGAACTGTACAATTGTATGCCTGGAACCTATATAATTCTTGCTAAGCAATGTCACCCCAATAAGTCTATCAATAATAGAAATAAAAAGAAAGAGAAGACAACACATCGAAGGCCAAACAGCTAGGAAGTGCTAACGAATTAACAGACTCTTGGGCCCAACTTGTGACCCCCATGTTGCAGTGAATATGCAATTTCAAATCCAGTTTCACTGACTCATTCATTCTTTCCCTAATTTATTCAACAATATTTATCAACAGCTTTGTATGGGCCAAGAACCCTTCTATATGTAGACAGACACCTTACTAAAGTGATATTTAAGCAGACTTGACGTAAATTATCGAGTCTCTATTAAAATAAAAAAGGGGAGCAATTGGGGTTCCCTGATGGCGTAGTAGCTTAAGGCTTCGGTGCTGGCGCTGTCAGTGCTGCGGCCTGGGTTCGATTCCCAGTCAGGGAGCTACCCACATACCAGAAAGCAAAAAAAAAAAAAAAAGTGGGGGGAGCGATAGTTATAAACAATAATACCAATAACAATAGCAACAAATAGGAAGGGAGGAAGGAGAACACGACAAAAGATGGAGGGAATCAGTGGGGCTTACAAGAAGAGAGCAAAGAAGAAAACTCTGAGCACATATTCCTTCGAAGTCTCCTGTGATTTAAGTAACTTGGGACCAGTGACAAGGTGGCATGTTTTTGTGGGGTAGGCTTGATATTGTTTATTAAAACTTCTACAAAGTATCCCAAAATACTGCCTGCATTCCAAAATTGCTCCTTTGTACTTATTTGGTCCCCTACATACTCTTTCCCCAGGGACCATCACATATTTGATGTTTGAGCATGGATTTTTTTTTTCTCCATGGAACTCTGTTCAGTGGCAGTTTTCTACAAAGGAATAGAGAGGTTTATAATAATTTAAGTCTATGTAAATGTATGTGTTAGAGCTGATAAGGATGAAAAGACAATCAGCAGTCATAAAAGACACCTTTTAAGTAAACTAATGACATCTTTTTCTTTGACTGTATACTTTATTGCCTATTGATTTAAAAAATGGGTGACAAGATTAGCATATGGAAGAAAAAGACATATTGAAACTACTTTTTATGAGCACTTACTCAACAACTAATTAGATCTTGGATGAAAGTTATTTCTTTCAACTTGCTAAATATATTTCCCTACTGGGGTTAAGAATTCCAGTTAACAACTCTATTTATAGCTGATAAAAAGTGTTCAAAGGGCTGCATCAGCTTGCCCCGCAGTCTATGTGATTCTGTGGATAAATCACCATGAGTAAAGCCGTGCAATCTTAAAATGATCTATTACAACTGAAAATCAATACATCAAGCCCATAAAATAGTGTAGGATAATTCACTTGCCAAGTTGTAAATTACACATGCATATCAATGCCACATGTAATGCAATGTCTCATAAAAAATAAGCTTAAAATTCTTAAAATATATGATTAATGAAACTAGCACAGCCTGAAAAATATATATTATACTGCTTACACTAACCAATATATTATACTCAGAGTTTTATGCTTCTGAGAAATGGCATTTACATATACAGTATCAACGGTGCAGATAAATCAGGATTTCTTGCACTGGAGTCTGATTCTTATGGTAGAGATTCATGTTTCACTTTTTAAAATGGTGATTTATACTAATGTATATCTCATAAAACATTTAATGCTGCCTACAGTTATTGCCAAAACTGTATTCTAACCTTCCCTATCAGGATGTCCACAGAAATCAATAATAAATTTGTGAAGTTTGATATTGTACAATAAAGGGACAATATTGCAAACAGAAAATTCTTGTACAACAAACCTGAAGCCCCTGCTTGGCCTACCCATCTGCTGCAGATAGCCACAGCTATTATGCACAGAGCATTTGCAGGTTTTACGTGATCTCAGATCTGTTCCACTTGACAATCTGCATGGATGACCGTATTCATGAATGTAACCAAAACACCTTCTTCAGATATTCTCCTGAGAGAGTACTGATACTGAAGTTCACCTGAGCCCCATCTTCCTGGAAAAAAAAATGAGGACTAAGAAATCGTCCCACCTTTTTGCGTCTCAGGAAGCGTTTACTGCCAAGAACCACTCTTTTCCATACGACTTAGATGAGACTGCCGGGAATCCCCTTTGTTTACCTAGGGCAAGGTTAGACACCAACTCTTCCAATTCCCATTACTTGTCTCATAAACAATGAGCTGAACTGATTGTCCCCACTGACCAATCTGACAAAATGCTCACTAATTTTAATTGACCAAACTTTCAGTGGGACTTCTCTACTTCCCTTAGGCCCCTAAGCTTTGGAGCATCCTTGAGCTTATGCAAGCACTGCCACGTTGTACAACCTGCTCTGCACTGTCCCTTCTGGGAATCAACCAGTCACAAAGGCATTCCTTGCTCCACTGTCTGATCATGCCATCTACTCACCTCACTCCCCAACACCTGGTTACCTCTAGCCTTGTGTATTCCTCCCTAAAAAAGAAAAGATTTTTATTGCCTGACCTTTGAGACACATGCACCTCCCATGAGTGGGAGTGTTCTTCCCATTGCAATAGCTCTCCGCTTATTGCAATAGACTTTGCAAATAAAGCCTCCCCTTACTAAAATTAGGATTTGTTTTTCCTATTTCACAGCATAAAAAATATAGAGAATAAACTATTGATACTGAAGGCTGAAAGATTCTCTTTAAGCTCTAGTTGCTACATTAGGACATTGTTGTTTTTTTAATAACATCTTTATTCAGATATATTTCATGTGCCATAAAATTTACACTTTTAAAGTATAAACTCTGAGGATTGTATAGCTATGACAATTAGGCTATTATATTTTGAATTATTTCAGTAAAGTGGTAAGCTAGTGTTTCATTTGTTTTCAAAAATCTTGCATCAACATATTTATGTAAATGTAGTTTCTACCCTCATTTCCACCTTTTTAAGAGTGAAATTATTACCACAAACATATTTATGAATATAATGCCAATGCTTCTTTTTTACTGTTATTTTCCAGCAGTGTTTAAAACATTTTAGTTTCATTCATGTGCCATTCTACAAATATTAACACACATTATACATCAGTCACATTGCAAAACTTTACTAACTTATTTAAAGGAAAAATATAAGATGCTATGAGTAAGATTCCATAAACAGAGCTCTCTAATCTATTGGGGGGATGTGTTAGAGAAGGAGTGGTCAGAGAAGGCTTTCCTGCAAAAAACAAAACAAAACAAAAAATCATTTGGTATGACCTCCAGGGAACTTGGTAAGGATCAGAAGTGAGGCGGTGAGTGGTTTTGGAAGAACTTCCAGAACTAAAGAATAGCCAACACCCATGGGCCAGAATGAGGTTGATAGGTCTGGGTCAAAGAGAGCTATAGACCAGTGTGTCCTGTGATTAGACTGAAGATGTGTTGTCATAGCGTGCACGACTGCTTTGTGTCAAGTACTTGGGATTTTATCCCAACAACAAAGGGAAGGTATTGAACAGTTTTGTGCAAAGCACTGACATAATGAGATTTGCATTTTGAATAGATTACTCTGGCTTTACTGCAGAAATGAAATTGGAGGGGAGTGAGAGTGTCTGCAAAAACACTCTAAGGCTAAATTTTCAGTCCAGTGATTTGGATTCTAATTTTTTATCATAACTACATGCTATAATGCTCTTGTTATTTATGATCTTCATCAGAGTTAAGCAGTATCACAACACAATGTCCTCAGACTTTAGTTTTGGCAATCCAAATTTGAAAAGCACTATATTTGCCTATTGGCAGAAAAGCCCTTCCCAGAGCTCCTGTGCCTTGGGTGAATTTGGCATGTTCCGTGGCAGACCATCTGTGCAAAAACTCTCTGCTTTTTCTAGCACATTTAGCTCTGTGGTTCTGTTCAGAATAGCTTTGAAATGCTGTTTCATTATTCCATTTTAGCTTCAAGCAGAGGAAAGAGATTTAAGGGCTTGTTTAAATGGATTATACTGAGTTAATTTTTACTTTTGCTCTTTTATTTTTATCAGTATAATTCCTGAAATAGGTAGTGCTAATTATCAATTGATATCTGCTGAGTACATAATTTTAAAATGCAACTTCTTCTAAGGTATCCTATATTTAATTAGTAATTCTATGTTAGGTTTTCCTTATTTGTTTCTGGCCCTTTCTATATGTATGAAATATAGCAAATCACGTATATTTCATATTTCCTTATACTAAATATTTACCTGCGTTTTTATAATGAGACATTGTAAACTCACATCTTTAATGTAGTTTCCTAAAATATAATGTGGTAAAAATATTGTGAATAAGAACATTGAGCTACAAAGTTATTCATAAGATATGTGTTTGAGTCTAAAGAAGTAACATGAATTTCTGAAAAGAAAACTAAATTTAAGTTCAGAATTTTTCTTACAAAAGCAGCAAAAGGTATTAACTCATGCTTTTCCAAAACAAAAGTAGAAAATATGTTTTCTGTCTCCTTTCCACTTAAAATATATTTTCTGCCTCCTTAGCACTTAATCTATAAATATAATTCAGTTTTAGGATATAGCTTCATATGTCTAGTTATTGGTAGAGTTAAACGTATTTTTAAGCATTCAAAAATGTTCATTAAGTGAGCTTAATAACTACCATGTACGTATGCATTTGTGTATCTATACACACACACACACACACACACACACACACACACGCACATATCCTAAAAATTTTAACGCCAGAAAATAAATATTAGATTACTTCCTTCACAGATAAGAACTTGAGGAAAATCACCTTTTTGGGGTAGGCTCTTTGGCAGATGAACTACCATGGGAGAGTATAGGAAAAAGGAAAGGATACAACCTTCCAGAGAATTCTGATTGTAGGAGGAGAAAATATGAACTATCATAGCTACTACATCTGGGAAGGAGAGAAGAGAGAAGGGAACTAGAGACAAGTTTTAGAAGCTGAGGATACAGTGCAAGTAGAAAGATCACTACAAAACCAACGGTATGAAAGAAACTTTGGTAGAAGTCTGCATTTTTATGGTACACCACATCTTTTAAGGTCCACCATAAGTAGAAGTCAAGGGGTGTTAAGTCAGGAGAATGTGGGGGAAACTCAAACGACTTTCTTGAATTTCAAATACCACTTCAGAATGGTCTTGTGCTCCTTGAACAAAACCGTGTTTCTGCCATTTTCTTTTGTTGTTCTGCCTGTCATACGGTAAATGCTAGCTAGCATTCGTTAATTAATGCCACCTTTTGAGTAAACATCATACTACACATTGCTACCACAATTCAATTCAACTTCAAAAAGTAATGCATGGATAACACCACTTAAAATGTGTATACATTTTTTGGCACCCCAGTATCTTGAACTTCGCATCTTCAAAACTGAACTCATGAACAGCCTGCAAACCCTTTTCCATAACTGATCTTCTCCTAGTGTTTATTATCTTAATAAATGGCATGTGATTCTGCTACTTAAGTATACCAGACATTTTGGGGTTGCCCTTTACTCCCACATGCATCCATTACCAAGTAATTTTACTTCCGAAAACATCTTGAATATTTCCATTTATTTCTACCCATTGTACCAGTATTCTAAAATAGGTGACTATCTCTTTCTTAGGGGTTTCCTTCCTAATTTTTGTGCCCAATTCTAGTCTGGACTCCTATTTATAAATTTTCTAAAATTTTCTTGCAGCCAGGATTATCTTTTCAAAGCCCACGTCTAATAAATTCACCTCTTTGCTTAAAACATTTCAATAGCTTCCCCTTTTCTTAAAAGTAAACCAAAACTATATAAGTTGTCCTGTAAATTTCAGAAATTTCTGGCTTATCCTCCTTTAGGCACACTGGCTTTTTATCACTCACCTTCTGCTGCTCCTAGTACGTCTTCACCTTTGCACGTAAATTTTCCTCTGCCTGGGATGCTCTTCCTCATCCCTAACACACTTGGTTTCACCAAGTTAATTATTAGGCATTCTTTGTGCTTTTGCTGTTCTGTTATATGCTCTGGAAAGAACTTCCTGACATCTCTGATAAGGTCAGACCCCTCTAGTGCACATGCTCTTATTGCCCCAGTCAGCTTTCCTTCGTAGTACTTGTCCCAACTCCACTTTTACATTTATTACAGTATTTTCCTTATTATTTAATTTCCAGTGCCAAGCACAGTTCTAAGCATAGTAGGTGCTTAAATAATGTTTCCCAATGGATAAATGAAGTCAACACATCAAATTCATGTATTAGTCCTAACGCTTTCTAGAGTGCTGTGTATAGTAGGTTCACACTGCCTATTAATCAAGTACCAAAAAGGAGAAGGATAAAAATTAAAAGCAAGAATTATTTCATAACATGATTAATCTCTCACAAAAATGTTCACTCTAAAATGTTTAATTGCTACATATCTGACTTGCTTAATTGCAAAATTATTGAGATAGATTTATTAAAAATAGTTTCAACTTTCCTAAAATAGTTTGTAGAATTTAAAAGCTTAAAAAAACAAGATTTTGCACTTTTCATTCAGTGTATATCTGTATTTTTTTTAATGTGAAGGGTAACTTTTTAAAGATCTGGTTCAACTGTCATCTCATTTATAAAGCTTCATGACTTCTTCAGGGCGAGTTGGAGGTTATTAACTCTGTGCTTTTGTTTATGTCATTAAATTGCCTACCTTCAAGATCATAAAGCCATAAATAATAGTTGGGGAAAGGTAGGCTAGATCAGGAAGTACACTGACTAATCTTTATTAAAGAATAGAAGTTAGATGTCATTGAAGTAAAAAAAAAATGTTTGTCTTCTATTCAGCTATTCAGCTGTGGGTTCCTTTAATTAATTGTTGCTCAAAAGATGTTATCCTCATTTGTTACAAAAACTCTGCTAATATCTATTAATATTTCTGAGCTACCGATTTTATTCAATCTTTCATTATTGTTTTGTAAAATCAGAGGAAATAGGATCAGAAGAAATTTGAATGTTGTCTATTAATTCATTTTTACATGGAATTTTGTCAAATGGACAATTTAATGCATTATGGTATTCCACATGGAGAAAACACTCAAAAAAGTTCTTAGCTAAGTAACTGAAAAACCTTAACAATCCTGTAAAAAAGCACACTTTTCCATTCTAATAGACTTTGTTGTTAAAGAGATGGGACTAAATTAAGCTTTATTAATTGACTACTGTGCTTGACCAAGGTTTTTCCTCATTTATTGAAAAGTAATTTAATTAATTAAAAAATGTATGCATCTTGTAGTCATGAATCGTGCTGATTTTGATTAGTTAACTTCACCTATGTTTAAAGCAAGTCATCAGTGGTGTTTGCTTTGGCTCACCCAGAAATTGACTTTAGGCAACCTGCTGATACTAGGGGAAACAAGGAATTGCTTGCTAAATGAGCTGTGGAGCCATGTTAAATCTTGATTAAATGCCCTTTTTTCTCCTTTTTGTGACACTGCTTATTAAGTAATACCGTCCTTAATAAAATATTTTCTATTAGAAACAATGTCATTTTACTCATTTAATGCAATCATCTGAAGTTATAGTCAATAATTTAAGTATTAATAGGTCTATAGACAAGAACCTTGAGCACATTTTTGTGTGTGTTTTTTAGAAAGTTTCTAAAGCTCTCTAGAAGAAATGTGATATTATCATCATATTTCCCAGTACAAGTATCACTTTGAAAACAGAGTGTAGACTTCAAAAACACTGTAGAAAGGAAATACTCTTTTGAGAGCAAACTCCCAAGATCATATTGTAGCTATAATTCTGGTCAGGTTGGTATAATGAATTTATCATATAGCTTTCATTGCTGAAAATTTTACCTATCTCATGTGAGTAACTGAAACCCAGAGTTTGTTGTTCTCTCTAGGATAACATAAAGAGCAATAAAACTATTGTTTGGCTGCAATGGTTCCAAAGCAAAGATATAAAAATAACCACAGAGACTCTGATTAAAATTCACAGTACAATAGTAAATCTTAGGAGTTGACTGGCAAATTTCTTCCACTTTGTACAAAGCACTATGAAAAAGTGTTTTCAAGCACTTTTTTTATTTGCATTGACATTTACATAAAATTAGAACTGTTCAGAGAAAGAGTTCCCCAATCTTGGAATTAAGACATTTTGGTTAGAAATGGGAGGGTGGAGCCAGCCTCTCTTCTGGTCATTGTAACATACCAACAGCAGTGTAGCTGGTAGTAGCTTTCACCCTCATCTCCTGGTATGCTTTTATGTTTAACTTGGACTTCTATAAATCTTTCTTCAATGTTCAGTCATTGTTCTTTGATTCAGACTGAAAACTCATTTTCACCTTGTTTTCAAATTCCTATACTATACTCAGTATTTTTCTTATTATGTTCCCTGTATGTCTTTTTTGTTTTGTTTCATTTTGTTTTGTTTTGTCAAGGATTAGTGTAAAACACAGTTAGGCTGGGATTTCATACATTACTGTCAGATGTTCCATCTCACAAAAATCCATACCAGATAGATAGCATGTAATCTAAAGTAAAAAGATTTACATTTTAGTTTAATAGTTTTTGCACTATACAAGTTATAAAGGACATAGTAAGTGATATCTTTTAATTTTATAACAACTAATTTGTCCTCATGTAAAATGTATCTATACTTAAAGTACATGGAATGCAGTGTACTAATATCATAAAATAAAATAGTTTGATTCAAATTATATTTGGTTCTTTTAAATATTTATCACTTCAGTGGGCTTCAAAATCACATTTGTGAATATATAAAATATACACTTTACAAGACAGTTTCAAATGTATTAAAATCTATCCCTTGGTAATAATCAGTCTCGTGGGCACAAACACATCTTAGCACTATGAATTACAATGTCATAGAATCAAAATAAGGAAAGCAAGCTGCTTTTCTAGACATTTTCTTTGGTGGTTTAAGAGATCCGTTTAAACCTCTCTTTGGTAGTGTCTACCAAGCTACAACTTTCCCCAGTCATATTTGATTCTACTTTTAGAAAAGAACAGAGTTTTAGTGATCATTGGATTTCAACATACAACAGGTACTCAATTAATGTTTGTTAACTAAACAAGTGAATTAATTAATGGCTGAATAATCTTGTTTGAATGGTATTTACCTAGTCTCCTTGATTGCAGGCTTCTGCCTCCTCTAGGCCATTATGTACGCACTGCTAGATAAATCCCCTTGGTACGCTATCATCAGGTTTTCTCAAAAAAAAAAAAGTTCTTATTTCCAAAAAGCTAAAAAGCATAGATTCTAGTATGACATTCATGTTTCTCCACAAAATAAACTCATGTTTGTTTTCCATACATATCTTTCACTATTCCCTATGTTAATCCTTCTTCCACACCAACTGATCTATTCACTCCTTCTCAAATTGTTTTCTTCACTACCTTCATGCTTTTGAATGCAAATTTCCAAACCTTAATCATCTTTTAAAAATGGTTGAAATCTTTAATCTGCAAAAATTATTTGCTGACATCATAGCCAAAGCTGTGCTCAGAAGGAGTGAGCCCTTTGCTTTGGAAGTCCCCAGGGATGCAGTGGAAGGACCTAGACCTACACATACCACCAATCATCAAGCCCCATCACAAGGGGTAGAGCTGGCTTGTTTACCCCTTACCCAAAACCCAATCCATCAGCAAGTATTGCCTGTTGTAACTCCCAAATGTATTCTTCCTTCCTGCTTCTTCATCCTAACTGCTGCTCCTAGGATGACCTGCCACCATCTCTTACATGAACAACTACAACGCTTCCACTCTGCTGCTCATCTAGTCTCCATTTCTTACCACTTCCACCCACTAAATCCATTACCACATGTCCATCAAGTTGATTATTTTTTAAAATATAAATCTGATATGATTAAAGACAAGCCTTTCAGGCTTTACAATCTTTAATATGCCAATGATTTCCCATCACATTTGGAATAAAAACCAAATTTCTCACCATGGCTTATAAGGCTAAACACAAACTGTTTCCTGACTATCCTCTGCTTTTATTTTCCACTCTTCTCACCTGGCTCTCTATGTGGCTATATGACCTTTTCACTGTTTATAGAATATAGCAATTCAGACGCACCTTGGGAAATTTGCACTTTCAGTTCCATTGACCTGTAATTTTCCACCTCCACAGCTTTACATGGCTAGCTCATTGTCATCTCTGAAATCTCAGCTCTGACGTAAGTTTCTCAGAGAAGACCGCCTTAAGCAACATACCTAATGCACACACACCACAGCCACTTTCTCTCACATAGTTAACTTTAGAACACTTACTATTACTGAAATAGTATTATATTTTTTACTTATTTTTTTTCCTATCTACCTTAACTAGAATGTGAATGTAAAGGGAACCAAAACACTGTTTTGAGAGCATAAATAGAAAACAACAACAACAATAAATTCAAGGATTAGACAAAATTACTCATGTAAAAACACTTTGTATATTCTTAAAATTTGTGTTAACGTTACAGCCATCTACTTGCTACTAAGATAAGTACCGTCTTATGCTAGTTGTTGTAACATTAATTTATTTTAAACTTTCATCAGTTCATTCAGTTAAAATTATTAAGTGTACACTGTATGCCCTGGGAGATACAGCAATAAATTCTGTAGATTCATTACCAACATCATGGAGATTGATATGCACTGGAATCCAATCTAGGTTGGTGTAGGAAAGCTGTTAGGAAAGCCTTCCCAGAGGATATAACATTCAAATGGAGACCTGAAGGACAAACAGGAAGAAGCAAATCAGATATCGGTATAGGAGAAATAGAAGAACAATATGTTTATTAACTTCTTATCCCCATATCATCCGGCAATGTTCTTCCAGCCAGCACTAGGATATAGAGCAAAGAGGAGCACAACGTAAGGCACAAAACAGTGACTATTATATTTGGTTCCCCTAGTTTTTAAAGGGCTAAGGTGCAGAGGGGTGTAGCAGGAGAGAATAAAAAATACAATATTTATGAATGCCTGTTACATGCCAAATACTGTGCCACCAGTTTTCACATGAATAATTTTATTTTTCTCAACAGCTGTGTTTCAGAAGCTCATTACATTTTATGAACCCTCATGAATCATACTTACGACTGAGATTTTAACTGGGTCTATTTTGACTCTCTAAAATCCATGTTCAGTTCTAATATGCTATCTAACTAGTTCAGTAGTTCTTAATCCTGGCTATATGTTAGAATTAGAAAGCTGGGGCCACACTTGATTAATAAAATCGTAATGTGTGGACATGAAACCCAGCTTCAATAGTTAAATCTCCTCAGGTGAAATTTATATGCAGCCAAGTTTGAGAATCACTAGGCCAAGGGCAGATTTTTTTTTTTTTTAATGCCAAGAAATTTTATTTGTTTTGAGAAGAGATTTGTTTTTTTTTGTTTTTTTGTTTTTTTTTTAAATTCAATTTTATTGTTAGACTTATTGGGGTGACATCTGTTAGCAAGGATTACACAGAATTTTAAGTTTTAATATTTTAATTAATTCATTTGGTTATTTATTCATATGTCTGTTTTCAAGCAAGATCCCATTTAAACCACAATAAGGAATATTTTTTTTAAGTTAAACAGATGATTCTATTCTTTGGCATGGCTTCTTCAATGCATTCGCCCTGAGAAGCCATCTGTGAAGTTTGAAACAACATAACTAAATAATCAAGCTATTTTTGTATCTCAACACACACTACTTTTGTCTTTCAACACACTGTTATAATAATTTCTGGCTCCACCAGCATATGCTATTAGATTTAATTCTCTACGGTCTGCCCTTACATAATTTTAGCAACCTTAGCTTTAGAAAGAGGAGCAAAAGAACGTAACACCATTTACATAACTACAGGAACATGATTTATTTAAGTTTGCAAAGGAATATCATAGGGGAATTTATGAAACTTAAAAATTCATTTGCTTTTTATTTGCTACAACAAAACATCAGTTGACATTTATAAAAAATGCTGTTGTATATATTGTTAGATAAGGCATCTTCAACTTAATATTAAAGGAGTTAACACTGCTGGTACCCATTGTTCTCAAATGAAACAACCTCTTATTGCCTTATGCTACAAAACATTTTTCTTACAGTTTTCATGAAATTTAATATCACAATAGTAGGCATTGTAAATAAATGCCTAATTTGAATGTTCTCTTAGACTCTTGAGGTAAAGCAATGAGTCATAGCTTAGAAAAATATTTTACACCAATCAGTAGACACCTTGCTCTTTGGCTGATCACATTAGCTCACATGAGTAATAACTGCTTAGGACAAAGATCACTGAAAATTAAAACAATATGAGGTCATTATGTGACCCTCTACTCCAATCATTCCTCTTTTCTCTGTGTTATATCTATTCTCATTAATCATGAACTTGATTCATTATTAGGAATAATTAGACTAGAGATAAAAATTACCTTTACCTTTAAATATTGTTTGATGTACATAGATGTTTGTAGCAATTTTATTTATAATCACCAAAACTTGGAAGTAACCAAGATGTCCTTCAGCAGGTGACTAGATAAAGTGGGGGACACCCAGACAATGGAATGTCATTTAACCTTACAAAATAAAAGACCTACCAAGCCATTGAAGACAACTTTGAAGCAATCTTAAATGTACATTAATAAGTGAAAGAAGCCAATCTGAAAAGACTACATACTGTGATTCCAACCTTACGACATTCTCGAAAAGGAAAACATAAATGGACAGTAAAAAGGTCACTGGTTTCCAGGAATTGAAGTGGAATGGAGTAGGTGGAGGGTGAAAAGGTGGAGCACAGAATTTTTTAGGGTGGTAAAAATACTCTCTATGGCACTGTAATGATGGATACATTCATGCAAGCCCATAAAATGTACAATACCAAGAAGGAATTCCAATGTAAACTATGAACTGAGGTGATGATGTGCCAATGTACTTCATCAATTGTGACAGATGTATACGCTGGTGGGGAATGCTGATAATACAGAAAACTATGCATGTGTGGGGTCAGGAGATATATGGGAATCTGTACCCTCCACTCAATTTACTGTGAACTTAAAACTGTTCTTTAAAAAGTATATATATATTTTTATTACAGTTGATTTGATATATATGGAATCAATTACAACTATATGCCTCAGTATAGATGAATCCCACAAACATACATACTATACAATGGCATTTATATAAAGTTCAAAAATAGTCAAATCTAAATTATGGCTTTAGAATAAACACTTTGTGGGGAGAGGGGAAGCACTTTTAACCTTTATTGTATGTCAGATGACATGTACAGTAAAATTGAATTACAAATTATGTAACTGAACAAAAAATAACTATTACTAGATACCTAAATACAATATGGTTTTTAAAATGAAATCATTTATGTATATATAGTTGTATTCCTAAAGGTAAGTACATTAATCAAAAGCTATACGACAACAACATTAACAGCAAATCTAAACACAAAGATATTCCTCTGAATTCCATGTTTCACCAAGCATAAAAAAACCACCCATCTTTTAGACCTTTTCTTATACATAATTCTGCATCCACATTCTCTGTATCTGATTAGATCCCTGGATTTTATTTCATTTCCTATGTGACAATTTTCATAGATATCTATCCTTGGCTGCTGCTTTAGGGGTTGAACATCCTTTTGGGTGTCCATTGTTTGGGTGTCCACTTAGCACGGAGAAAGTCCTAACTTGCCAACTCCAAACAGATTGTAGAATAAACATTTTGTTTTTTCCCATGTGTGGGGTGTTATGGCTATATAGTTGAATAAATATAGTGTTAAAAATTAAAATAGTGTTTACCTATGGAAAGAAGAAGGAACAGTAACTGCAGAGAAGTTTTGAAGCTGCTAATAACAATAGTGCTTGATCTGATTTATGGCTACTAGGATGTCTTTACTCTGGTGTAACTTATTGAGTTTATTAATTATATACTCTTCTACATGTAAATCAACAAGTAAACATTTATAAAGCACTTAATGTGCATATATAAGATTATGCTGGGCATGGTATTCTCTCTTCTTTTTGCCTCTTTGTTAATATCATTCCTACTGGGAAAATAAAATGGTTTGCTTAGGAAGTCACCATTACATATCAGATTGTGGAGTCAGCAAGGTAGAGATGGGAACAAGAGAAGAATTTTCACTGCAATTTTTAAAATTTTATAATTATTTTATACTTATGAATAAAATAACACTATGATTTAAATAGTTAATTTAAATCTACTCATTAGGGAAGCCCTGATATTTATTGGAAATACCTTATTGGCTACTAGCCTAACTTATGTGTAGCAAAATGTAAAAAGACTGCATTAAAAAAAAATCTAGTGTAGACTTTCTCCCAAATCTTAACTAACCTTTACTCTTCATAACTTAATATGAATCTGCAAATTTTTAAAACTATTTATTGTGTAAACTCAGCACTATGAAACAAATGTAATATTATCTTCAAGGTTGATCTCAAATCATATTTTTAAAATCATCAAAATTACACTGACCTTAGCCATTTTATAGCACTGTGTCAAGAAAATTTTTCTGACTTGTCACTTAACATTTTAAGTTATATGTGATTAAGCAAGATTTGATCAAAAAATGACAGGTCAGATTTTGTCATGGTATGTTGAAAATGTGGAGCTGCTACATTTTATCTGCAAACTGTGACAGTGATTCAGACATGTAGCAGGGCAGGACTGATGTCATCTGTCTCGAACTACAGAGAAAGATTCTATCTAGTGGCCTAGAGGTTGTATTACACTGCTAACAAAACAGTCAACATTTATTGGTTAAAGTCAATTTCACATATAGCAGGATTAACTCTAAATGACCTCATGCTATTGAGCCTTCATTTCTATAGCACCATGCCTAAGATGGATGATACACTGGCTAGGTATAGGGAAAAAATGGTTAAATCTACAGAGGTTTCGTTGGTGTTTTTGACCTTCTTATTGTAGCCTTCCTTATTTCATTTGCTGGCTGTACTTTAGATATTTGATGTGTGTGTGTGTGTGTGTGTGTGTGTGTGTGTGTGTGTGTGAGTTCGTTCATAACAGATATTTTTCTCTGAATGAGATGAACGACTTTAGCATAGGTTTCTTTTCTTAGGTAATTTGCTATTGTCAGTTTCTTTTGGAGGGATAAGATACAGTCGTGTCTATTAACAATGGGGATACATTCTGAGAAATGTGTTAGGTGATTTCAGCGTTGTGCAAACATCATAGAATATACTTACACAAACCTAGATATTATAGCCTACTATATACACAGCCTATATGATATAACTTGTTGTTCCTAGGCTACAAATCTATAAAGTATGTTACTGTTTTGAATACTGTAGGCAATTGGAACACAATGGCGAGTATCTGTGTATATAAACATAGAAAAGTAGAGTAAAAAATTCAGTAAAAGATAAAAAATGGCACACCCGTATAAGGCACTTACCATGAATGGTGCCTGTGGCACTGGGAGTTGCTCTGGGGGCGTCAGTGAGTGAATGGTGAATAGATGTAAAGGCCTAGGACATGACTGTACACTGTAAACTTTATAAACACTGTACACTAGGCTACACTAAATTTATAAAACAACATGAGATTAAATCAATACAAGAGAAAGTGATGCAATCAAGACACGTGGTAAACACAAGTTATATGAAGCTCCTGCCAGTGTAACAAGGCATATTGTTCACAGCAATTATTTGTTTTTTAAGTAGGAAGAGTACACTCTAAAGTAACAATAAAATGTATAGTATAGTAAATACATAAACCAGTAAGTTAGTCACTTGTTATCATTATCAAATATTATGTACATAATTGTAGGTACTACACTTCTATATGACTGGAAGCATAGTAGATTTGTTTACACCGGCATCACCACATACACATAAGTACTGCTTTTTGCACTATGATTTCAGACAAGATGTCACTAGACTATAGGAATTTTTCAGCTCTATTATAATCTTATGGGACCATCATTGTTTACACAGTCTGTCCTTGGCCAAAATATTATTTGGCACATGACTGTTCTCTCTCTCTCTCTTTCTCTCTCTCTGTCTCTCTCAAAATATTAACAACAAAAATGTGAAAATGCTAGCAACTTTTGAATGGATGAATTTTTGTGAAGAATATATAAGGAACATTTGTATTATTTCCATAAAGCTTCTATAATTTTGAAATTATTTCAAAGTTAAAACTTAAAAAACTTGAAAAAGTAGTAAAAATATCAGTAAAAGATATTGTCACATATTTATTTTTAGAATTTCAAAAAGCTGTGTTCATCACCGATGCTTGCATAATGTATGGGCAAGGTCAGTAATATTACCCATCTAGTCAAAGTCATGGAAACACTTTGCATTGTGAATATTTTCAGTCAAATCATTTATAATTTTGTTTAATGTTTTAAATATTTTCTGACAAAATATTGAAATGTTCTGCAAATAATATCCATTTTGTAATCATTTTAATAAAGAGACCCAAATTTTAGAAGTGTTCATTAATACCTTATATGCATATGAAATAGACTTAGTACCTATAGCTCTATTCCTTGTTCTAAATTACTATGAAGGATATTCTACTAATTACAGATGAAAGATTTATTTCTTTTATAGTTTTTATTTTCTCCCTAAAGTTATACTTTCTTACTTGAAAGGGAAATATTTAAAATTGGTCATATTATCAAATAATATTCACACAAAGTTATTTTTGCAAATAAGGTAAGAGTTACTGTAGATCTAGTAAAGATTTTGCCCTGGGAATTATAATCACGACACAGACTTGCTAGAGGACAATAGTTCTTCATTCTAAGAAATGGCCATAATTTCTACTTCCAAATTCCAGCTAAAAAATTAGAAATATTTATTTTTCTTTTTCTTTAATGCTACCAGTAATTAAACACACACAGAAGCTCATAAATAGTTACAATATTCTTACTTTTACTATAGCTTTTTATATGTCAATTAGAGAATAACTATTTCAATTTTGTTAATTCAGAGTCCAAATTGATTACTGAATATTTTAATATTTTTAAAAATTATATGAAGTTTTATGTATAAATAATACATTAATTAAACATTATTATTTAGTGTTTTAGTGTTGCTGTGACTATAAATTTATTAGGCGAGGGTAATATAGTTTGTATGTTGAAGAGTAGTCATTGGACACATATCAATTAGTATACTTTTCCTACTTTTAAAAATATGTTTAAAATGGATATTTCTTAAACCCAACAGTACATACAACTAACTAGCTTATACTGCTTTTATCACTCTCCTAAGGTAACACCTCCAAGAGAAAAAAGTTACCCATTTGCACCTCCTAGGCCTTATTCTTACTGTGAGGACAATAACCCATTCTATGATGTGAGAGGACTTATATGTGATATGTAGCCCTATATACTGTTGTGTGTCTTTAGTCAGGTTACTAATCTCTCATAAATTTTTGTTTCATAATAAGTAAATAGGAGTACCATACATACTACATAAGATTGTTTTCAATATTGTTTGATGTAAATGACATGAGATAAAGTATAAGAACCAAGATGATGTCTGGCATGTGATAAGTACTCAAAGAATGTCTGTGAATATCATTATTATTATTTTTCTTCCCCTCTGGTAAAGTGTGCAGTTGTGCATATAGTCTGAGTTTAGAGACATTCACCTCAAGCACCTTCTTTGTCTTCAATTCTCTTTTTCCTTATGTTTCCTCAATTCTTGCCCAACTGCCTAAGGAAATTATCTATTCTCTTACATGTCTCTCCCTTATTACAGTTTTAACTTTAAAAGATAGTATGAATTATTGCTGCTAAATACTTGTGCTGTCAATATGCAAGTTTATTGGAAACTAAATGCATAAGCTTTAAAATAATATAGTAGTAACATAATACCTTACTAATCCAAGATGATATAGACTTTTCACAACAAAGACTTGTATAGCTAAATAAAAATTCCAACTCAAAATGTTCTTAACAATACAGGGAATTTTTCATCCATAATAAAATAAAATAAGATGTATGCTTAGGATAAGAGAAAACCCAAATTAACAATTTCACTTATGACCCAGTTTTTCCCATATTGCCACTTTGACTTCTCTATCATCAGCTTCATTTTAAAGTTCATTCCACTGTGGTCACAGGATAACTGGCAACAAGAATCAGTAACCATATTTTGCTGTGTATAATGCATGCATTTTCACCCAAATTTGTGAGGAAAAAAAATAAGGATGTGCATTATACATGGGTAGTACTAATTCTGTATCTACCAGGGGTGGCAAAAAATGTATATACATTTTAAGAGATGTTATCTATGTATTACTTTTGGAAGTTAAATTGAATTACAGTAGCAATGTGCAGTATGATGTTTGCTCAAAAATGGCATTAATCAAATGAATGCTACCATCACGATGCGACAGGCCGGACAGTTAAAAAAATGCCAAAAGCATGGTTGTCGTGTAAGGAGTCCAACACCATTTTAAAATGGTATTTGAAATTTCAAAATGTTTGTTTCCCCCACCTTCTCCTGACTTAACACCCCTTGATTTCTACCTATGGGAGACCTTAAAGAACGTGATAGGTCATAGAAAACTGGCTACACTTGTGGTACTTTGGGAAGTAATTGAAATAGCATGCTTAGCCATACAAATAGACACTTTGGTCAATGTTGCTCAAGTGGTAGTTTGTCATAATCAGAAGTGTCTGGACTCTGATGGTAACCACGATGAGCACCTTTTGTAATTGCACAAGTCAAACGTGACTTGTATTCATCTTTTCTTATTGATATATATTGAGTATTATAACTTTAATACAGTTTTTTTTTGTTTTCTTAAAATGTGTATACATTTTTTGGCACCCTCTGTATATTGATGTTTTTAATTCTTTTATTTATACTTATGAGTTAAAAGTGTAACTCTAGAAATTAATAATGATATCCATATATAAATAATACACTGAGATATGATAACCAGGTTTTCTTTATGTAAAAAAAATGTATACATAAAATTTCTTGTACCTTGTATCTGTTCTTATGTTTTGTAATTATTTGTTAAATAAAATTTTTGTACCATAATGTTAAAAAATTAATCCTAAAATTCCTTTATAATACAAAAAGCAAGTACCTAAATATAAATAAATGAAAATTTGAATAAAAAATTAAAACAAAAGATTCTTTTCCTTGAAAGTTGGGGCCAAAAGCATGGGTGTACATTATATGTGGGAGCACATTATACACTGCAAAATATGGTAACTGATTTTGGAAACTCAGAAAGAGAGTAAGTCTCCTTAAACTTATGTGCATATGAATCACCTAGATGGGGAATCTTGTTAAATTGAAAATCAAAATTAGTGTATTTTCTAGTTCAAAATCCTGCATGCCTAACAAGCTTGCAGATGAGGTCAAAGCTGCTGGTGTGGACCATATTTTGAACAGCAAGGCCCTAAACCAGTGGCTCTCAGAATGTGATCTTTCAATCAGCAGAGTAATGAAAATTTTTGTGCCCCATCTATGACCTAACAAATTATGGAAATGAAGCCCAGAAATCTGTATTTTAACAAGACTTCTAGATGATTCTGGTGCACATTAAGTTTGCAAACCAAAAACTTGACAAGATGGCAACCAGAGAAGAGGTCCCTAAGACCCCTCCCAGAAAATACAATTAAATGGCTGTTCAGGATCCAACATGGGAAACCCTGAGTGGCACAGTGACAGCTGAGAGATCCACACATCACAAGAAAACACCTGAAGGTTAGAGGAAGGGGTAGGCATTAGAGAAGGGAAAGAGCAGAGATAAATCATGACCCAACCCAACTGACCTCAGCTAACTGAAGGAACTAGGAAGAAATCAGGGAACACTGGTGAAAGGGCAGCATGATACTGAGGATGGAGGAGGCAAGTGGTGACAAGAATAAAGGCCAGAGTGGCAGGAACCCTGTGAGACCATGGGTGAGCTGGACCTAGTAGCAGTATATTAGAGACACAGTCTGGGAACCATACCCTGGGTGGCAAGGAAGTTGAGTGAGGCATCTGAATAACCCTAGGTACCCAGACACAGCACCATAGCTCTTAGCACTTGCAAATGCTGCCAAGAACTGTTGCCATTAAAACAAACTTCTGAAACATGACCTTGGGTAAAATACAGCCTCAGGAGAAGGGAAAAGAGCTTCACTGGTGGAACTCTCCTACCAAAGTGAATGGCCTCTGTTTGCATTTTATCAGCCTCCTCCTTCTCTCCCAGCTTCCCCAATGAATGACAGGAAGCAGAGACACCAAGGACAGTCCTGTCCTGCCCTCAAACGATGGTGAACACTGCAGAGAGAGGGTCTAAACACCTCTCCTCTCTCCGAAAACATGCCCCCCAGTGCCACCTAGTGTCTGCTCTACAGCGAGATACCACAAAAATAAAAATCTGGTAGAGAAAGAGATCTCCTTCGTACTGTAAGAGGTAAAGCTCTCATGCCAAAGAAAAAGAACACAATAAACCATATGAGTACCTTATGATTCAAAGTCACTTGGAAAAAATATGCGAATCTCCAGAAAAGGATCTTATAGATTTAGAAATTTATAAACTGACATAGAATACAAGGTTGCAGTTCTAAAGGCTCTCAGAGAAATGAAAACATACTGGCAGAATACCATAGAGGAGATACATGATCTTAGAAAGAAAATTCATGAACAAAAGGAACATTTTAATGAAGAAATATAAATTATAAGGAAGAGTAAGACAGTGCCGTGACCTGCACGGGTGAACAGGTGAACCGGAGGGGAGGTGATGGGGAATGAAGAAAAAACACACAGACACAGACAGAAAAGCTGGGACCAGGTGGTTCTCTGTGCTCTGATGGAGACACAGAGACCCCGCCTGGCAGCAGCAAGTTTATTTTATAGGGTGGGCAAAACAAGTAATATCATAATGGTAAATCAGCAAAGCAAGACTGGAAAGTACATCTTAACTGGGACAAATAGTTACAGACAACTGCATTTAATTAATATTTTGGTACATGTTGCTAAGACATTATTGATTTTATTATTATTATTCTCTTCAAGGCAGGCAAGCCACAAGTTATGTCTCAAATCTTTTCCAGAGACCAAACAACCTTGCTCACAATGTCATATTTTGCCAGAAGTCAGAAACCACACTCCGAGCATTGTCCTTGTGCACCCAGATCTGGGCTGCCTTGCAAAGTCCTTGGACTGTGGACTCCAAGCACACAGGTAGCCTTGCTAAAACCTGTTTACTCAAAGGACCTGGCTTCTGGCTCATTCACTCCCTACAAGACAGAAATTTGAGATATAAATAGTACAATAAAAGAAATAAGAAATGAAATAATTGTCATAGGTAACAGGGCCAATCAGATAGAGGAAAAATTTGTGATAATGAAGATCAGAAATTAAATAACTCAGAAAGAAGAAGATAGGGACTACAGAGTCAAAATGATTCAAAGAACTCTGCAAGAATCATCTGACTCCATTGGAAAAAAGAATATAAGCATTATAGGAGAAAAACAGGGGAAAGAAAAAATCTACAGAGAGCATACTCAAACAAATAGTAGGTGAGAAGTTTCCAAACCTATGAAAAGATCTGGAACCCCATATTCAAGAAGAAAATAGGTCTGCTAGCTACTTAGACCCTAGTAGATCTTCTCCAAGACACATTATACTGAAGATATCAAAAACCAAAGATAAAGAGATAATTCTCAAGGCAGCCAAGGAGAAAAAAAGAATATAACCTTTAGAGGAAAACCCATCAGGCTATCATCAGACTTCTCAGCAGAAACTTTACAAGCCAGGAGGGAGTGGAATCAAATATTCAAAATATTACAAGAGAGAAGCTTCCAGCTAAGAATAAATTATCCATCAAAATTGTTCTTTAGATATGAAGGAGAAATAAAGCCCTTCTCAGGCATACGGAAACTGAAGGAATTCTACAGCATGAGGCCAACATTTCAAGAAATACTAAAGGAGGCTCTTCAACCTGAAAAAAACATCAGAATAAATGAAATAGAGTTGGGAAAACAAAAAGGATAAAAAAATAAATAAAGGAAGAAGTAATGGCCATAGGAAATCCTCATATATCACCCATCACTCTAAATGTTAATGAATTGAACTTGCCAATAAAGAGACATGGAATAGCAAATTGGATTAAAAAACAAAACTCATCCATATGCTATCTTCAAAGATGCACCTCAGACATAAGGACAAACACAGACTCTAAGTGAAAGGATGGAAAACAATACTCCAAGCAAATGGTGACCAGAGAAAAGCAGGAGTTGCTATACTGATATCTGATGAAACAAACTTCAGGTTAGAAAAGATAACAAGAGACAAAGATGGGCATTACATAGTGATAAAAGGGACAATACAATAACAAGACTTGACACTAATGAATATATATGCCCCCAGTCAGGAAGCACCAAAATATACAAAGCAATCACTAACAGATCTGAAAGGAGAAATGACAAAAACATAGCTATTGTAGGGGACCTAAACACCCCCTTAACAGTCATGGACAGATCACCCAAACAGAAAATAAACAAGAAAATATCAACTCTAAATGATACATTACAGCAATTGGACATAATTGACATTTACAAGACACTTCATCTGGCCAAAAAAGACTATATACCTTCCTGTCTAGTGCACAGGAACATTCTCAAGGACAGAACATATGTTGGGACACAAAACTAGCCTTAGCAAACTCAAGAAGACTGAACTCATACCACAAAGCTCTGAAATTTGAAATCAATTGCAAACAAACAAACAAAAAAAAAAAAAAGAAGGAACAATAAGAAGCAGAAAACAATCCCATATACATGGAGATTAAACAACATAACATCTTATTAAAATAATGACTGGATCAAAGAACAAATAAAATAAGAGGTTGAAAAATACATAGAAACTAATGACAATGAAAACACAACATATCAAAATTATTGGGAACAACAAAAGCAGTAATAAGAGGGAAATTTATATCATTAGAGGCCTATCTTAAGAAATAAGAAAAATCACAAGTAAACATTCTAACATCCCATCTTAGAAAACTAGAAAAGGAAGAGCAGAAAAACTTTAAGTCAGCAGAAGAAAAAAATAATAAAAATTAAAGCAGAGCTAAAAAAAGTTGAAAACAGAAAGATAAAAGAGAAAATTAATGTAACAAAGAGCTAGTTCTTTGAGACAATCAAGAAAATTGACAAACCCATCACTCTAAATGTTAATGAATTGAACTTGCCAATAAAGAGACATGTAGTAGCAAATTGGATGAAAGGAAAGGACACAAATATCCAAAATTAGAAATGAAAGGGGAGAAATTACCACTGATACCACAAAGTATTGTAAGAAAATATTACAAAGGGCTTTATGCCACTAAGTTTAACAACCTAGAAGAAATGAACAAGTTGCTAAAAACATAGTCTACCTATACTGAACCAAAAAGCACTGGATAATCTAAATAGACCACTCAATAGTGAAAAAAAAAAAAAAAAGAAAAAAAAGAAATTGAAACAATCATCCAAAATCTCCCTGAAGGCAAAAGCCAGAGAGTAAATGGTCTCACGAACAAATTTTACCAAGCATTCAAAGAAAAATTAAAGCCTATTCTCCTCAGACTTCCAAAAAATTCAAGATGAGGCAGTATTTTCTAACTCATTCTATGAGGCCAACATTATTCTAATACCAAAGTCTGGTAAAGACAACACAAAAAAAGAAAACTATATATTAATATCTCTGATTAACACAGATGCAAAAATCCTAAACAAAATATTAGCAAATAGAATACAACAATACATCAAAAAGATTAAACACCACGGTAAAGTGGGATTTATCCCAGGAGCATAAGGATGGTTCAACATCAATCAATGTGATACACCATAAAAACAAAATAAAAAATAAAGACCCTATGGTCATGTCCTCTGATGCAAAAAAGCATTTAACAAGATATAACATCCATTTAGGATCAAAGCACTGAATAAAATGGGTATAGAAGGAAAGTATCTAAACATAATAAAGGCCATATATGACAAACCCTTAGCTAACATGATACAGAATGGGGAAAAGCTGAACCCTATTCCCCTAAAATCAAGAACAAGACAGGGATGACCCCTATCACCACTGCTATTCAATATAGTCCTGGAAGTTCTAGCTAGAACAATCAGGCAAGTGAAAAAAATAAAAGTTATCCAAATTGGGAAAGAAGAAGTCAAATTGTCACTATTTGCAGATTACATAATTCTTTATATAGAAAACTCCAAAGACTACCAGGAAACTATTAGAAACAATAAATGAATACAGTAAAGTCACAGGATACAAAATCAACATACAAAAATCAACAACACTCCTATATACTAACAACTAATTATCAGAAAAAGAAATGAGAGAGTCAATACCTTTTTATATTGCAACAAAAAGAATGAAATACCTGGGAATTCACTTAACAAAGAATGTGACAGACTTATATGTGGAAAACTAAAACACTTTTGAAGGAAATTGAAGAAGACACAAAGAAATGGAAAGGTATTCCATGTTCATGGATATGAAGACTTAATATTGTTAAAATAGCCATACTTCCAAAGCAATTTACAGATTTAATGAAATTCTCACAAACATCCTTTCACAAAATAGATTTTAAAAATCATTAGATTTGTATGGAACCACAAAAGATGTCAAATTGCTAAAGCAATGCTACATAAAAACAATAAGGCTTGTGGTATCACACTCTCCAATTTCAACTTATACTACAAAGCATCAATAATCAAAACAGCTTGCTATTGGGAGAAAAACAGACACATGAACCAATGGAACAAAATTGAAAACCCAGAAATAAATCCACAAATAATTTTTATAAAGGAGCAAAAAATATGCAATAGTGAAAAGAAAGCCTCTTTGGTAGATGGTACTGGGAAAACTGGAAAAACGTATGCAAAAGAATGAATCTGAGCTATGAACTGTCACCAAGTGCTAAAATTATTTTAAAAATAGATTAAAGACCTTCACATAAGACCTGAAACAATAAACTGTATAGAAGAAAATATTGGTAATAAACTTATAGACCTAGGGATCAAGAAAGACTTCATGAACCTGACCTCAAAGACAAGGGAAGTAAAAGCAAAAATAAATAAATGAGACTATATCAAGCAAAAAAGCTTCTGCATAGCAAAAATAACCATCAACAAGGCAAAAAGACTGCCAACTGAATGGAGGAAAATATTTGCAAACAACACGTCTAATAAGGGTCTAATATCTAAAATGTATGAAAACTAATACCACTTAACAACAAAAACCCAAAGAATTCAATTAAAAAGTGGGCAGAGGAACTAAACAGACACTTTTCCACGCAGAAATACAAATGGCCAGCAGACGTATGAAAGAATTCCATCCTCATTAGCTATCAGGGAAATGCAAATCAAAACCACAATGAGATATCACCTCACACCTGTGAGAATGGCTGTTATCAATGAGACAAGGAATAACAAGTGCTGGAGAGGATGTAGAGAAAAAGGAACTCTGGTACACTGCTGGTGGGAGTGCAAACTGGTACAACCACTGTGAAAGGCAGTGTTGAGGTTCCTCAGAAAATTGGGAATGGAGTTACCGTATGACCCAGCAATTCCCCTTCTGGATGTTTGCCCCCCAAAATTTGAAAGCCTTAGTCTGCAAAGACTTATGTACTTCAATGTTCATCATAGCACAGTTTACAGTAGCCAAGACATGGAAATAACCAAAGTTCCCTTTGATAGATGACTGGATAAAGAAGTTGTGGTACATATACACAATGGAATATTACTCAGCTATAAGAAAAAAGAAAATACTGCCATTTGTGACAAAAGAGATGGACCTTGAGATCACCATGCTCAGTGAAATAAGCCAGACAGAAAAAAGCAAGAACCATATGACTTGACTCATATGTGGAATATAAAACTGAAAGCAACAAAGAAAAGTAAACAAACAAACAAACAAAACTCATGAACACAGTCAATAGTTTAGTGGTTACCTGGGGGCAAGAGGGAAGAGAGTGGAAGAAGAGGGAGGGGGTGAGAACGGAGGGAGGGGGAATCAAATATATGATGATGGAAAGAGAACTCACTCTGAGTGGTGAACCTATAATGCAACAAATAGACAATGCACTGTAGAATCGTACACCTGGAACCTATGTAATTCTTGCTAACCAATGTCATCCCCATAAGTCTAACAATAAAAAATATATTAAAAAAAATAAAACCACTGACTTAAACCATGCACAAAAGACCTGAGTTTACTCTTATGGAAACCCAGGTGATTTCAGTGCACTGATATACTGTGCATTAGCTTCAGCATGATATACTGATTCATTATTCCCGAGACAATTAATGAGAAAATGAGAATGGAATAATTCTAACTAACCTTTAAAATAGGACTGTTCTTATGGTTGGAGGTGACATTCACCTCATTCAAACTTCATGAAGGCAACCTAACTAGAACAGGGAAAAATGGAGGTTGTAGAGAAAAATAGCAATTTCCACTGGGCTCTGTTATGAACCCAATGTGTATAACATGGGTAACAAAGAAATTGACTTAGGAATAAAAATAACATAGGAATTTATTAAATGCTTACTGCTCACAGTATATGAAGCATTAACCCATTTCTTATTTGCCCCAGAATACTCACTTGTGGCACTTGCAGCTTCAGCATTTACCCCAAAATAATCTCGCAGATTATAGTCCTAACCTTACCCACAGTTTGCCATGAAATATCTTTTTTTTTTTTTTTAATTACTGCTCTAGTAGATTGATGGTCTTTGGAAACAAATGAAATCATTCTATTTATAGCATTCTGGTTTTAGTAGTGGTATTTCCATTTACAAAATACAGTAATTTTTGATCACTGAAAATATCTAATCCTAGAAAATGTAGCATTCCTATGTGTGAAAAAAATTACTAAATACTGATCATCGTACATGTTTCTGTTATAGTAGGAATAAAGATAAGTTCTGTTTAGAAATAACTCCAAGAACACTTTTTATATTTTACTTTTACATTGAAAAGCAGTCAGAATTGCTTCAGCCTCAAGTAGTGTTATGTAAAATTAAATGAACACAGCAGCGAGCTGCACCTTTTTTTTCCTAAATGATAAATGGGTTAAACTAGGTACTGTGAGGTACAAAGGCAGGATGCAACTTAAATGATGAAGTGTGAACTAAGGAACACTCATCAGTCTCATACCTATTCAAGTGTTAAAGTAAATGATACCACAAAATATACATACTGTGGATTTTCAGAAAAGCAAAATAATAATAGTAATGGAAAACTTACTGACCTTGAGCAAGTGGGGCCTAAGCTGAAAGTTGGACTTGTAAAAACTACGTACTAAGAAGAGAAGAGACAGACCTTAGGTTGAGTGAACTGCAAGGATGTGAATATAGATCCAAAAGACAGAAAAAATCAACTAGCCCTGCTAAAATAGATTGTTTGAGAAACTAAAATGGGTTAAAAGGAGTTGAGCCTAATTATAGAAATTTATCAATGTTAGCTGATCACTTCTGAATCAACCCTATGATGTAGATATTATCAACATTTCAAAATTAAGTCACTGGAAGATAGTTTAATGTGTCAAAGTTACATTGCTAGTAAATGGCAAGTTGTTGTGTAATCTGGAAAAGCTCAAGTTAGGGGAGAATAACTAGGGAGTTAAAGCAATAATCTGGGCATGTATTAAGAAAGACCTAGTCCAGGCACTGGCAGTGAGAATCACACAGAAATGGAGATTGGTGGGTAACTCATGGGAATGTATTTTTAAGCTAAAAATATTACCGAGGGAGAACAGAAGCAATTGATGCTAACTAAAGGGAAAGAAGTAAATTATAAAAAAGAATGATGAATTCCAAGTAGGAGTGATCAGAGAAATATCAGAAACTTCAATGTTTTTTAACCCAAACAGGTCAGTTTGGGAGAAAATATGTAACTTTGTATATTTTGAAGTGATAAAGGGACAATCAATTGAAAAGTAAGAGAATAGAATGTAGAAGTTTTGAGTATGTGCTTTTGTCTCAGATAAAATAAGATGAAATTCTGGCTCTGTCTCATAGACCTAAGTGGTTTTGGCCAATGTCAATTAGCCTTAGTTTTCTTATTTATAAATGGGGATAATAATAATAATAATAATAATAATAATAATACTTAACTAACATTGTTATTTTGAGAATTAAAATAATAAATATAAAGTTCTTGAAAATATTCCTGTATATAACACATGCTCCACAAATATGAAGTATTCTTATACTTACTATTAATAAATGTCTAGATGACAGTTTCAGATTTAATAATATAATTCATATCCATAAATATAGAAGTTGAAGTCATATAATAATGAGACTCCAAGGAAGATGCTTAAACATGAACAGAACAAAATTATGACAGGCAGCAACTCACATAGTAAACAGATGAAACCAGTCACTCCTTTGAAATTAACTCTAATTTTAATTTTTAAAGACTACCAGTACAGGAATACAGCCATGACCAACCCATAGGAAAGTCTAACACTTATTGAGTACATATTATGTGCCAGTCACTAATATGTATTATCTCATTATCTAATCGCCCATTCTGTTATTATCACCATTTTATATGTGGGAATATTACAGTATTGACTATTTATAAGTTACTCAAAGTCACACAGCTTACATGTGATAGAGCAAAGATTTGTCCATAGATGTCCTGAAAATAGAATTTAAATGCTTAGATATTAGATTATACCTTATAATCCAAACACTGCATATACAAAAATATGAAAAAATACAGTTGTATGACCTTGGACAAATCTAACCCCTCATTAAAAAGTAAAAAGTATGGTGATTTGAATGAGATAATTGATGCAGTCTTACCTTAAGAATGTTAGAAATGTTAATACTTTAAACTCACCCCAACTTGGTCTTAAAGGGCAGGTAATTTTAAAATCCATGTATATTACTTAACAATTTTGAGTTGTTCCATTCTTTTTCTTCAAGGAAGTATGGTTTTGTAAACATTCATTTTAAAGAATTAATGTTTTAGTTGACAGAAAAACATCAGATACCCTCCAGGTACAACTGAAATATAATTCTGTTGAAATCTGTAAATAATAACCTATAAATGAAGACTCTAGAGAGTTTTATAATAATATTTTGTCCATGTACAATGCCTTTTCTTGAAACATCTCAGTGGATTTTATTATGAATTATAATTACAATCAAGCTTCAGAACATCCCTCTGAGTTAGTTGATAATGTTTTCTAAACCCTTAGAGATGGTAGGAATATTAATTTTTTAAGGTCATTCAAGGAGTCAGAGGCTGAAATAAAAATAGAACAAAAAGTTTCTAACTCAAGTCATCTGATAAATATCACCATAGGTTTACAAAGTGTTTGGCAAAAAATACTAATGTGTCAGAAGAAATCATAGTAAAAAATAAAAAGTATATCACAGGGAGGTCAAAGAAAGAAACGTTGAAAGTTTTAATTTGTGAAGCTTAAGAATATTTTTACCTCTACACTCTCCATATATATCCTAGTTGCTCCAAAATTCAAAATACTGTAAAAATTAAGAGAAAAAAATCCTAAACTAAATTTCTGAATATCATATTTTTAAATAAAGTAACAGTGATAGCAAGAAAAAATTTCTTTCTATAACAACAAAAGAAATAGTATAGGAGGTATTTATTTTATGTAGAGTTCTAGAGGCACATATATAGTCCAAAAAGCATTTTTTCCAATTTGAAAAGTATAATTAATGAAGTTTAAAACAAAAATAAAATAAAAGGGAGTTCCCTGGTGGTGTAGTGGCTTAGGGCTTCAGTGCTGGTGCTGTCAACGTTACAGCCTGGGTTCGAATCCCAGCCAGGGAACTACCCACATACTACAATAAATAAATAAATAAATAAACAAATAAAATAAAAACTAAATATAAAATTAAAAATTTAGCTGCAGAAAGCAAACTATTTTTATGGAATGTTCATATCAATATCTAAAGAAACAGTTTAAATGTAGTTCTGGAATTTAAGTACAGTCAGAGCCAAGAATATGTTGCATCCAAGAAATGAATGATCTATAAATGTAGGATACCTAATTCATTCTATACTCAATCTGAACTATTTATTTCTCACTTTTCTAGGCCTTTCTGTGGATATGTAAAAGGACCAAGGAGGAGAAAATTTACTGATAAGAAAAAGTTGAATTGAATAAACTTTCATTTTTGTCTAATTCTGTCTTTTGCCTATTATGTTTTATTAATAAAATACACATAGTGACATGGTGAAAATACAATTCTTTAACTCAAATACCACCAAATTAAAGACTGAAAACATAATTTTATCACATTTGTGAATCTAAAAACAACATAAAATTCCAATGCCTCTAAAAATCAATATGAAATTTAGAACAAAAAATTAATATTAATAAATTCATACATAATAAATGTGTATATTTAATTAAATTTAGAAAACAATCCTTTAATGCACTTTAAATAGTACTACCAAGACATTATTAATATAGTGGGGTTTAAAAATAATTATTTCTTCAATTTACTCAAAAGGTCAGATGTGTCTAACTTCTCAAGAGTTATTTGGTATACAATTAGGATGAACTCCAAGGTTATGACTTTCTCCACTATAAATAATAAGTCATTTCTTTTTCTTTCTTCATAGATGCTTTTGAAAAACAAGTATGATCAAATCACCAGTTTGATAGTTTTTTCCCAATGATATCCCAATTTTGTGCTTCTACCTCATTTTACCTGAAGAAATGAGTGTCAGATAATGAAATTTCACAAAAGTAGGAGATTCCTGAGAATAATGTGATTGGTACAACAGTACAATGCTCTAAAAAAGACACAAAGAAACAATCCATAAGAATTCTTTGAATAAAGCCAATTGTCCAACAGAAAATCTTTTCAATCCTAATCAATTTTCAGTTTGATTTTTCTTGACACTCCTTGAAGGACAAGAAGTCAAACCATTTTATAGTTCTCTGTAAAACCCATTTTCACTCACATAGTACAGCTCATACTTAATCATCCCATTACAAAAATGCTAATCATCCATTGAAAAAGATGCAGTGTGGCATGAGAAAGAAAACATTCTATGCATCACTAAACAGAATACTCCTAGGTAACGTTTAGTGAGCAATTTCTATGAGAGACCATATCATTTTTTATATGTTACGTTGGTGGCTGGAGACTATATAAGTGATTGATAACACTGACAATGGAGACTGATCTTAGTCAAGTTGGTCTTATACTACATAAAATGCATTTCATGTCCAAATAAATCCTTAAATTACATGAGAGTATTCTCTAGATCATTAGCTATAATTGCTATTTTTTAAAACTTTTCTAACTCTGTGCCTCTTTAAAATATTAAAAACAATATTAAAGTTTGAACAGTGTGGTTGGCAGCATTCTAAGGTTCACACAATTATGATTACAGCCTTATGTGTACATGTGCTGTAAAACCCACTCCCCTCCAGTGTGGGTGAGGCTTGTGAATAGCATAGGATACCACTCTTTCCCTTAGGTTATGCTAATAAATTTTTCAGAAATAATTAAGGCCCTTAATTGGTTGACTATAAATTAATTGAAAGATTATCCTGAGTGAGCCTAATTTAATCAGGTGAGCCCTTTAAAGAGAGGCAATGGGGTGATTGCAGAACCTAGAATGATTTAATGCAGCTGAGACGTGCTTCTCCGGTATTGACAAGCAAACAGCCATACTACGAACTGCCAATGGAGATTTAAGGCCTTTAAAAACTGAGAATGGTTTCTAGCCAGCCATAAGCAAGGCAACTGGAACTTTAGTCCTATAACCACAAGAAACTGAATTGTGCCAACAACCAGTATGAAAAGGGTCTTTGAACCTCAGATGAGATTGTAGCCCCAGGCAACACCTCGATTTCCAGCCTTGTGAGATACCAAGCAAAGGAGTCAGCCATCCTATACCCGACTTCCAGCCCACAGAAACTGCGAGATAATAAATTTGTGTTGTTTTAATCTACTGAATTGTATAATTTGTTACTCCACAATAAAACTAATAGAATCAGTAATCTTATTTTTGACACAGTTCTAACTAGTTGACTTGGTTTGGGATCTGTGTACATCTCCATTTTCATAGATCAAACAAAATACTTAAGGGAATACTTTTGTGGTTATAATGCAGATTGCTAGGGCTGCTACTGTAAATACATTCATAAAGTTAGGTTATAGCTTCCTATAATAGTATACACTTAACAAGAAACAATAATGCATTTATTTTTATCCTGAAATTTAAATAGATAATTTAAAAACATTAATGCTATATATTTTGCTCGATACTCTTATAGGGACAAAAAAAATTAGAATAGAACCAACCCTAAATTAGTTTATATTATGATTGAGAAAAAAACAATTACCTTAAAATTTTATAGGCAGCTTTATATATAAATCTTAAATAATAGTCAATCCCAACATTAATTGGCATCTCTGTTTTTCTCTTGCTCACCCCAACAGTGAGACTAGAGAAGACAAACACTTGACTCTTAACTAAAGCTAGTCATGTAACACAATTCTGTCCATTGAGATTCTAGTGGAGTTCTGCTGGTGCTACTCTACCTCCCACTTTATTCCATTATGGAGTGTAGATTTCATACTAGGGAAGGTGGCAACCATCTTGCAGCCATGAGGGAAATGTAAAAAAATTTCACAAATAGGTCAACATTTACTTTTACACTTATTTTAGGTGGATAAAAAATCTATTCGTTTAGGCTGATATCAATTGAGTTTCCAATTACTTGTGGCACAAGTTTTTATAACTGTCAAATTATAATTTCAAAAGGCACTGTGCATTCACATAAAGTGTAGCCTAAGAATCTTAAAATCTATTGACACAAATAGAAAACCAGTACAGAATGGAAACAATCTCAGATTCACTCCCCGTTTTCTCATGGCTTTACCGATATACCAAGCGTGATTCAGGGTCTCATTTAAGAATGGAAGGTATCGTGAAGAAAATCTCAATTAATTTGATTACATAAAATATAGCTTTTTATAAGATTATTTAAATTAAAATGAAAAAAGCTTCAGCAATAGCTATTGAAAGCACTAATTAGTTTATTTCATCAAAGTTTTTTTAATACCTTCATTTTTTCAGAAATAGAATTTAAGGTGACTTACAGAATACATATGTTATTACAACAGATAATGATTAGTAAATTAAAAGGTTGAAATTAATGAAATACATGATAATACTAAAAATACAATTAGAAGTAAAATACCATCACATTCTATGTCATAATGATAGTCTGAAAGTTCAACTCTTAGCTATTTAAAGAAATAGGAGTAAGAAAACCAGCATCGATAATCATATCTGGGGGCTAATAATAGACCATTGAGAAGCTGCAAATTTTATATCTGAGACTGAGAGAAACACTGCATGACGCTTATACATCATCTTAGATAGCACCCATTCATTAAAAGCAACAGCCCATTCTTAATAGCTAGTTCTCTCAAAGCAATTTGAAAGAATAGTTCAGCAAATGGCTTTTGTATATAAAGACCTCATTAAATCAATAGAGAAAACATTAAAACCATAAAATGAATAATGGACAAAGACCATGAAACTTTAATTTTTATATTGAAGACAATAGATGGTTTATATAAAAAAGTTAGCCATACTAGTAATCAAAGATTCATAAATTATTTCAAGAAAACATGCTTTTGCTATTGGTATAGATTTAAAAAATAATAGCCTGCATTAACTACAGTACAACATAAAAAGTTTTATTTACTGTATTTTGCAGAAAAAAAATTGTATATTCTTTGGGAGGAATAATTTACCATCTGTATATAGGAGCTTTAAAAATAATTAACGTCCTTTGACCAGAAATTCACTTGAGGAAAAATATTCTAAAAAATTAAAGCTAAATTTTACAAAGACTTTCATATTTTCTAGTACTGTTTACAATAAAAAGCAAACTTGGAAGTACCTTAAATGCCTTAGAGAATATTTAGTTCTCCTTGTAAACGTTTGTTAAAAAGTTTGAAATTACTGGGTAAACACTTACAATCTTGAGAGAAAAACAGCTCTGATGCACACTTAGAGTTGCATGATGATTCCAAGTACTTTAAGATATATGCTTATAAATACACATATTTTCATCTACATATTCAAAATGTAACATTAAATAAAATAATATGGAAATGTTTAGCATGGATAAGATTATAAATAATTATAAATAGAAGACAAAGTAATGCTATGATTACAGAGTAGATTTTGGAAACAAGTCATATGGTTAGCCTTTATTTATTATTATTTATAATAAATAATATGTGATAATGTTGATGTTTTACATTGGGAATTGGGAAAAAAGCCTACAAGAAAATTAAACAAAAATGCAACTCATTATTATATTTGGCTATGGGCATGTAGCTTATTTATTTTCTACCTACCTACAAGTTAAAATTTTCCATGAAGAGGAATATTAGTTCTAGAGAAAAATTAAACTCTACATAAGGTAAAATATACTATACCAAAAACAAATCCCAATCCTCTTCTTTTTCCAATTGAAATCATTAAGGATTTCCTCGTGGTGTAGTGGCTAGGCTTCGGTGCTTTCAACGCTATGGCCTGGGTTCAATTCCCAGCCAGGGAATCACACACACACACACACACACACACACACACACAAAATCATTACAACTTAGGTTGCTCATTGTGACCCAGATGTTTCCACAATTTTCTCTATGTTGAGAATGCCAGTTCAGTTTGACCCATAATAAAGAGTGTATGCATTAAAACTGATCCATTTTATAATTTAATTGTAAAAGCTCTTGTCCCCCACCTATAAATCAACCCAGCAGAGCATTGTTTCTTTGGAGTCAGTATTACTTAACTATGCACATCTAAAATAAAAACTTACTGTATACGTCTATGAAAATTTAGGAAGAAAGAATCATCAAAATTCTAATTAATTATTAATTTAAATAATGGTTATTGATTAGAAGTCTACAGTACCCAATCAAGGAGTTTTGATCACAAAGTAATATAAGCACAGTATGAGTACATACTCAGACATAATTCCAAGTTACCTTTGGGTATGAGGTAAAGCTGGCAAAGATAATGATTTGGACGTTAAAGCTTTATTCACAGAGTATCAAATTCAAGCTGTGTTCAACGCAAAGTTATGCTAACCTAAAAGATGAAATACCAATTAAATGCATGCCTATATGCAGCATATGAGGTAAATCTCAAGAAAGCAGAATTCTAGGCAATATTAACCACATGTGGGAATACAATAGAGAAGTAATACTACTGAGAAATGGAGTAGAAGGTTATTCTTTAATAACCATGATTTGGGAAAGCAGAAGTTATTAGTGAACTTAAAAAGAGCAATTTCAGAGTGAACTGAGAAGAATATAGTGATCAGGAGATAGAATCAGTGAGAATAGACAATTCTTTTGGTCAATTAGGAAACTGGAGTTGAGGAACTTCTGCATTTTGTTGTTATTGCTGTTGTTTTGTTATTTGCCTGCTTATTTTAATAAAGGGGAGCCAGAAGTGAGTTCCTGTTTTAGGTAATATGTATGACCCTTGTCTGCATCATTCTATGTAAGGAATGCACTGTACTGGACCTCAAAGGAATTGGTCTCACTTCTAGTCTGCTACTAACTTTGTCACCTTAATTATGATATATTCCCTTAATCTAGAAGTCTTATATAAAATGATGAGATTAACCTTCTATATTCAACATTCAATGACTTCTACATTGATATCATTTACAGTTTTGAATCTTAAATGTACCAACCCATATTCTTTGTCAATGACTCTGTTTGACTAAATCTCAAGGGAATTTAAGATTTCTTACAGAAGTGAGGCAGGAGGCCAGGTGAAAATGTAAGATTTGAGAGGAAAACATTATCTACAAGACTGATGTAAATAGTTATTTGAGTGGTTTAATCTCACTTAATTTTACAAGTACCAAAATTATTCCTGGCAATTGATATTTATTTTATAATTATGATTATTGGTCTCATGATGTCACAAACAGATAATTGCTTCTAAAGTATGTGTACTTTAAAATTGAATAACCCTCAACCGAACTAAATATTAGACACAGTTGATTACCTTCTTCTTGAAACACTAGTCTTATTTTGGCTTCTGTGGATACACATTCTCTGTTTTGTTTCCCTGCCTAATAGAACATTTCCTTTTAGTCTGGTAAACAATTGAACTTCAAGTAGGGCAAGTTAGAAAGCTCTTTCTGGAAGGGAATAACTTTGAACTGTTTTAGAGCATAGATACAATTGTTATAGAAGATGAAAGAGAGTACAGAATTTTACTTAGAATTATTTTTCATATTACAGAGCAAAGAATAGAGAGATCAATAAAGACTCAATATTTAGCTTTTGAATTCATGTTTATTAATTAAGTTAAAATTTTAAAGGAAAATATGAACAATATTCTACTTCATTCTGAGAACAGAAAGACATAAAATATTTCAAAGTAGTACCAATACACCTTAACCTTCTTTAATGTCAAGGAGAGATGCAAATTTAAATGCATTTTAGATGAATTTTATTTCCCCCAAATAATACTCTAAATAGTTCAGAAATTCTAAAATATGCCAAGTAATTAAAATAATTATCATCCCATTATATTTTTAAAGGAAAAGCATAAAATACTATACACATCTATAATTACTAAGGGAGGAAGAAATGAACAGAATGTTACCTACAAATGTCTAAGTTAAAAATAAATTTGATGCATGTCTGATTCTCAGTTGACTCAAGTCACTGTAACTCAGTGAGTCTTACATCTTGTAGTTGATCAGTAAATATATAATGAATCAATAGAATTATAGGAAGAGCACTTTAAAAAAGTATTCTACAATACCAGAAATCCAGTTCTTATTTTCTAAAAGTAATCATTTTTATAATGGGAGAAAAATCCTCACCATCTTTAGAATTGTTGCTTAAATGAAGGAATTGATTATGATTATTGAATTCAAATTACTGTGAGATCAATCCAATAAATATTTGTCACTGTGGTAAATATTGGTGGATACGAGATTACCCAGCCCTTTGCACTGGAAAAAAACAAGGAATAGGGCAAATTTATAATGACAGTTTAAGGCATAAACTGTTTAGGTTGTTTGAGCTTAGATTTTTGGAAAGCCCACCTTACATTTATTAAATACAAAGGAAATGTCTAAGGCTTTCAAAAATTGCAAACTGAAATAATTTTTCCCTCTTGGCTATCTGAAATGCAGCAGCTGGTTGATAAGTTCCATATCAAATGAAACAATGAGATAAGAGGTTTTATTGCAGCAGGATGGGTCAGCTTGGGGTGACCTATGACCCCTCCACAGAGAGGTACCTGCTTGCCTAGATTCAGCTAAGTAATAAAAACCACTCAGGTGTGGCAGACAAGACACCTCTCACCTAATTCTCCATGTACAGCCTGGCAAAATATTGCCTCTAAGACTCTAGAAACAGGCACTTTGAGTTTTGAACTCCTCTAAATAGAGCATTTAAGTGAGAGGAAGTTCAGGAATTTGTGTTTAGGCAATACTTCTTAAATCCCCCACAAATCACACTTAAAATTTGCAAAGTGATTTATAATAATTTATAAGTGGAAATAATCTCTAAAAACAGTCATGAAACAAAGAAATACTATAAGTAACTTAGGAGTCCTTAAAATTAGAGTTTACTATAGAAGTAAAAATGTAAAGAAAATACATTACATACACATTCATACACACACACACACACACACACACAACATAAAGAAAGTCATTTAACTTCTCATTGATCTTGTCAAGTTTTGAAACAATAATTAGTATGATCTCTTTCTTACAACCTTTATTCCAGCCATTACTAAACGGAGAAATGAGAATTTATTGTCATTCAAGAAATAACTCAAGTAATACAAGGACTGTTATTATCGTTGATAATAAACAAGCAAGTTGTGCTATGTACCAGTTTAACATGGGGAATAAAAGACACATAATCAGAAACAATTTCTGATGTCACTACAAAGGGCAGTGAATTCTATTACACTTCACAGATTAGCATTCTACATATTTACCATGGACTTTTGGCCCACACAAACTAAGACACTTGATTTTATTAGCAAACTGAGAAGGGTTTCATTTCCCAAGAGGGTGTCCAAAAGCTGGAATGGCTAATACATAAAGTCATGCTGTTGTTTAATTGATTTACAATGAGAAATATGCCTCTCCCAGGGGGTGGCATAACCACTCAGTCAGATAGAGACAAGAGCCAATTCCTACTCAGATGGATGCTTGTCAGGCATGAGATCAGAGGGACTAACATGGGTAATTAAGGCATTCAGCTGAGACTGAAATAGTCTCATCAATGGGACTGGGATATTGAAAACACCTTGCACAGGATTCCCTTCCCCTAACAGTGATTGGATAGGAACAGACAGCATTTTGATGAATGGTTTATTTTTAAGCCATGAATGAAAAATCTTCTAATTCATATTTGTTCTTTAGACCTAATATTATATTTTGTCTAATTAAAAATCCAGTTTTATTTGATTATGAGTTTTTGTGTCTTTCAGGCAACATATATGTATCCTTACAAATGGGTATGCGTGTTTATCTCAGTAATCTCATAGTTATTTGTTTTCTTCATAAGAAGTTCCAAAAATACTTCTCGCTATAGTCAAGAGCCTGCCATAGCAGTGACCCATGGCAGGACTTAGTACAAAGGGAAGACCTTCAGCTGCAAGATAACTTGACTCCTAACATAACCTCTTAGTCATGTTTTAAAAATTATAGAGCTTTGTTCCAGGGAAAGTCTTGACTCTTTCATGTCCTTTTAATTCATACCTATTGTTATGGACTGAATGTTTGTCTCCTCAAAATTCATATGCTAAATACCTAATCCTCAATGTGTTGATATTCAGAAATGGGCATTTTGGGAGCTAATTAAGATTAGATGAGGTCATGAGGGTGGAGCCTTCATGATGGAATTAGTGTTCTTGTCAAAGAAAACACTTGCTCCCTCTCTCTCTTTCCCCCCACATACACAAAGAAGAGGTTGTACAAGCAATATGACCAATATGGCAGCATGGGCCACTTTGATTCCTTCACAACACCGTGCACATATTTGCAAATTTATGTTGAATACATTTTTGATTAATAAAAATATTATTTGGACTTGGATTATCTATGGTAATAAAGTGTTACAGATATTGTGTATAACAAGCTAGAAAATAAAATTATAGCTCTTGTAAAAATTAAATTTATGTTTAGAGATCAAGAAATTTTTTCTTTCACTCTAAATACTCTATATATGATAGGTTTCAACAATGTAAAAGGAAAGATGGTTGATATGGGCCAAACAGAGTAGCCATTCCCCCACTTCACTAAAGTCTCCTTTTCTTGTTCTTTAGCTCTCAGTTTCACCTTTTTCCTAGTCCAAAGTCTTAATTGCTTTCCTTATCAATTTTCTCTGGCTCCTCACCCTGAGCAACAAACTGTCCCTCATGGATAATTACTTCAAAACTTGTAACTCGTGTCTCCAGCTTACTGATTACAATCACTACAGGCAAGCATCCCTTCCAGGCCTTTCTGGACCGAGACAGGGGATAACACCTGAATTACCAGTTGGGCCAGAAGTCAAAGGGCCACAGGCCCAACAGACTTTACATCCTGAAACCACCCAGTGACAAGGGCTTTAAAACCTATTTCTCTGATCAATGCCTTTAAAACTACTAACTAAATTAATTTCTCCTCATCTAGGGCCCATCAAGATACAAGTGGTACCCCAACAAGACTTCCAGCCCACCTCGACCAAAGAAGTCAACATGGCAGATCTCAGGACCCCTTCCCACTTTAGATCAGCTAGGGTGAGAACTCCATGGATTCTCAATAGGTAGGAACAACGACCATTCTCAGCAGGAAGCAGATACAGAAGATGAGACCTTCAGCCCCTCAGCTTCCCATGAAGATTCGTGGGGATCATGTCTCTCAAGGAAATGCGAGGAAGTCAGGTAGAATAGGGCGGATCTCAGGACCCCTTCCATGAGACTTGTCCTGCTGGATAGTCACCACTGTAGTATCACCGTATCATTAGTAGTCCTCACCCCAAGTTGAGTAACCACAGGAAAATTCCAAGAGAAGAGTTAGCTAATACAAGGAAGTTAGAGGGCACAAAATAGCCCATCAATTTGAGTCAGTTCCTAATGCCTGCGCAGTGAGAGTTACAACGACCTTCATTTCACCTAAACCTCATTATACCATCATTGTAATATCATACATATGCCTGGAAGTTCATTAATATCATTATAATAGACTGAACTCTGGGAAAGGGCATGTGCAGTCAGAAGGCATTATGTAATAGGCCTCTTGTCGATCAGACCTGTCAATCAAGAAACCCCACGACCAGAGGTGTCTCCCCTGAAGACATGGAAGAAAATGAAAATACCAAAGCCTCATTGATCGGGGCTCTTGAGCTACTCTCCTTGCTCAAGCCCGCTCCTACTTCTTTGGAGTATACTTTCTCTTCAATAAACTATCTCTTTGTTTCATCTCTATACTTCTGTGTGTATCTTGTTCAATTCTTTGCTCGAGATACCAAGAACCTGGACATCGTGTTGATGAGGACACCCCATTTTCCAGTAACATAGTAACTTAAAAAATTAGATGAGCAGAGGGATTTTACAAAAAGCATGTAAAAGAACAAAAATCTTCATCTTTCTCAGAAGTATAACAATAGATCAATTGAAGATTGATAGAAAGAAGAAAAACAAAAGTAAAAGAAAAATTTCATGGGGAATTGGGTGGTCTCCAGGACTGAATCTAGTAAAGAAATGCTGCTACAGGGTATGAGAACTAGTAAAAATGCCTCATGGATCTCATCCTTAGAGTTTCAAGAACAGAAGCAGTTTTAATGATTGCAGCACTGACCAGTTAAATTAGGAAGTCCTTTTATTAAATTATAATGATTAACAACAAAAATTTACTACTATGCTATTCTTTGATACTTATTAATATGTTCAAAAACTTAGTCTATAATGTTTGTTGATGTCTATTTATTCATAGGTATTCAGCAATATTCTTCTTTTGTATTACATGGTACTTATTCCTAAATTGCAAAATATTACACATAAGGATAAAAATGTACTATTCATTATAAAATTATAATAATCAACTTTATAGTATTTATAAAATCATAAAGCAAAAATCCTTTTAAAATTCTACCATCTGCAAAGGAAATTATTAATACACTGTAATGCTTTAGGATTCTACATACATCAGAACACATCAGCCTGTAAGAGAAATACACATTATTTTTTAAGTAGCTTAGATAGTTGGAAGAATTTATCATATTTCCCAAGAATATATCTATACACTGGAAGGATATATTAATTTGGGATATCAATACTAAATGAGTAGATTTGCAAAACTAGAGGAAATCTCAAGCATCTATAAACTTCTTACTATATTTTATGAAAACAGTATTATAGCAAAATTGTATCTAGAAGAACCACATGGTATCACTAAAAATACAAAAAAGATAAAGTCTAATCACATATTCATTTGTTTATTTACTTATTCAAGTACATATCCATTACCCCATTCACTCATTCAGTCATTCAATGCATATTTCATGTATGCCTGTTACATACCAGACACTGGGATAACATATACAACATAATGTGAATAAATAAAATATTGAGACATGGCCAATGTCTTTAGAAACAAATTATTACAGGCTTAAAAATGAATCATAAACTAAAAGTGTTTGGTATAACACCAAAAGAATGCTCCATGAAAGAAAAACATTGGTATGTTGGACTTTTACTAAAATTTAAAACTTCTGTTCTGTGAAAAACACTGTTAAGAAAATAAAATGATGAGCCATAGAGAAAATATTTACAAAATGTCTATCTGATAAAGGAATAATATCCAAAATATACTAACAAGCCTTAAAATTCAACTGTAAGAAGACAAACAACCTAATTTTAAAATGGGCAAAGGCTCTGATAAGATAACTCCCCTAAGAAGATAGAGAGATAAAAATAAGCATATGAAAACATGCTCAACATCATACATTATTAGGGAAATACAGATTAAAACAATGAGGTACCACTACACACCTATCAGAATGGCTAAAATTCATAACACTGACAACACAAAATGCTGATGAGGGTGTGAGTAAGTGGAACCTTCATTCATTGCTGGTGGAAATGGAAAATCTTACGGCTATTTAAAAACCAATTTGGAAATTCTTTGCAAAGGTAAATACTTCTTACCACACTTACAGGTAGAACTGTGTTTTCCAAAATTTCATATGTCAAAGTCCTAGTTCCCAGTGCCACAGAATGTGTAATTATTTGGGATGGGACCATGACAGATGCAATAATTTAAGATGAGGTCATACTAAGTGGAGTAGGGTGAGCCTCTAATCTGACTGGTATCTTGGAACACAGACATGCAGGTACAATGTCGTGTGACAATAAAAGCAGATATCAAAGTGATGTTTATACAAGTCAGGGAATGCCAGAGGTTGCTAACAATACACCAAAAGCTAAGGAGAGGCATGGAATGGATTTTCTTTATCATAGGCCTTAGAAGAAATCAACCCTGACATCATCTTGATCTTGTACTACTAAACTTCAGAATTGTTAGAAAATAAATTTCTGTTTTCTGAGCTGCTCAATTTGTTGTATGTTGTTCTAGCAGCCATTGCAAAATAATTTGTATATCATCTATCAATCTCACTCCTAGGTAATTACCCAACTGTGTTGAAAACTTGTGACTATACAAAACACACTAATAAATGTATATAGTAGCTCCATTCACAATCTTGAAGGACTGGAAGTGATCAAGATGTTCTTCAAAAGGTGATTGAATAAAAAATCTATGATATATTCATAGAATAAAATATTATTTAGCTAAAAAAATGAGTTATCAAGCCACAAAAAGAAACACAAGAACCTTAAATACATATTGTGGAATTAAAGTAGCCTGTGTGACAAATACATGAAAGATAAATTTTGACAAAAGAGCAAAAAATATACGATGGAGAAAAGAAAATCTCTTCAGTAAATGGTGCTGGGAAAACTGAAAAACCACACACGAAGGAATGAATCTGACCTGTGAACTATCACCATATACCAAAATTATAACTCAAAATGGATTAAAGACCTTCACATAAAACCCAAAACAATAAACTGTATATGAGAAAACATGGATACTAAACTTATAGACCTTGGGTTTAGAGACAACTTTATGAACCTACCCTCAAAGGCAAAGGAAATAAAAGCAAAAGTAAATTAATGGGATTACATCAAACTAAAAAGCTTCTGCACAGCAAAGAAACCATCAACAAAGCAAAGAGACAACCAACTAAATGGGAGAAAACATTAACAAACAATTATTCCGATAAAAGGGGCTAATATCTAAAATATATAAACAACTTGTACAACTCAAAAACAACAAAAAACAAACAATCTAATTTTAAAAATGGGCAGAGACTGAACAGACATTTCTCCCAGGAAGACATAGAAATGGCCAACAGACATATGAAATAATACTCATCCTCATGAGCTATCAGGGAAATGCAAATCAAAACCATAATGAGATACCACCTCACACCTGTGAGAATGGCTATTATCAGCAAGACAAGGAATAACAAGTGCTGGAGAGGACATGGAGGAAAAGAACTCTGGTACACTGCTGGTGGGAGTGCAAACTGGTACAACCACTATGGAGGACAATATAAAGTTTCCACAAAAAATTAAGAATAGAGTTACCATATGACCCAGCAATTCCATGTATGTGTATCTACCCTCAAAATTTGAAAACCTTAGTCCACAAAGACACATGTTCCAATGTTCATCATAGCACTATTCATACGGACCAAATCATGGAAACAGTTACAGTGTCCTTTTATAGATAACTGGATAAAGAAGCTGTGGTACATATTATACAATGGAATATTGCTCAGCTATAGGAGAAGATAAAATATGTTCATTTATAACAACATGGATGAAACTTGAGATCTTCATGCAAAGTGAAATAAGCCAGACAGAAAAATCCAAGAACCATATGATTTCACTCATATGTGGAACACAAAGCTGAAAGCAACAAGGATACAAAAACTCATGGACTCAGTCAATAGTTCAGTGGTTAGTGGTTATCTGATGGTATGGGAGTAGAGGGGTGAGAGAAAAGGGACAGTCTCAAATACATGATGGAAAGAGAACTGACTCTGAGTGATGAACACAAAACACAACATATAGATAATGTATTACAGAATTATACACCTGGAACTTACATAATTTTTACTAACCAGTGTCAGCCTAATAAATTTAACAATAAAAAAACAAGGCTGTATGAAAGGTAGCATAATATATAATTCTAACTATGTAACAATATGAAAAAGTCAAAACTATAGAGATGACTCATTAAACACTAAGTAATCTTACATAAGTAAATCTGTTTTTAGACTATTTTTTATTGGACTGTTTCTTTATGTTTCTGCAAATAGCACACTGATTAAATTTTTGACACTTTATAATAAACAAAGATATAATAGTGTATGTCTTCAAATTTGTTTATTTTCTTCAAGGTTTTTCTTGACTACTCTTGTGCTTTTATTTTTCTGTACATATATGTTTTAGAATCAGCTTGACAATTTACACACACACATTCATATTCTTATTGTTATTGCATGAAATCTATAGACCAATTTGGGTAGAATTGTAATCTTTACAACATAAAGTCTTCCAAGCAATGACCATTAATTTAGATCTTCTTTAATAACCTTCAGTATTCCTTAGTAGTCTTTCTGAGTAGAAATATTGTGTAATTGATTGGAGTCAAATACCTAGTCATCAGCTTGGTATTTTATATGTATTTCTTGAACCTACTGTAAAAACTACCATTTTTTAAAATGACATTTTGCACTTGTTGCCTGTTAAAATATATATTAATAGATGGACATTACATATCGACCATAATCCAGAAAGTGTACTAAATTTCCTATCAATTTTGTATAATTTCTCATATTTATATGTACTTTTTTATTGTATATGCACAATTATGTCATCTGCAAGTAATGTTTTATATCTTTATATATATATTTTGTTATTTGATAGTAATAATAATTGTTAATTTCTAGGTTACATGTTAAGTGAAGTATTTCATATACTACCTGGTTCCTCTTAATTTGACCTGTTATGTTTTCCTGCCATTGTGAAGTGGCATGGATTTGGGGGACATGTGGACACCAAGGATAATAGCCCTAAATATTTAGAACACTCTATATAGAAAACTTTTGTGTACATGTAATAATCCAATAACAGTCAATAGCAAACTGTCTAAATACAATACCCACTCATTTTCACTGTGATTGGTAATAAATATTGGCTTACTTTCTTAGATTTTATTGCTGTCACAAGAAATTACCATAATTTTAGTGCCTTAAGACAACATCAGTTTATGATCTCAAAGTTATGTGTATATGAAATTTGAGTTGATTGCTTTTTTTTCTGCTCTGGGTTCCATAAGGCTGAAATAAAAATTCTTGGGTTTTTATCAGGAAGCTCCTTTAGGTTGTTGGCAAAATCCAGTTCCTTGAGATTGCAGGACTGAGGTCCTGTTTCCTTTCTGTTAGCTGTTGATCAAAAGTGACTTCTAAAGGCCTCTATTTGATCCTTGCATGTGAGCTCCTACATCTCAGAGATATTGATTTTTCCTGTTTGAATCTCTCTGACTTTTTCTTCTCATTGCATCTGTCTCATTGCATCTCCAGAATTTTAGTACAGGGAAGAGAAATTCCCACAACTTCTGGCTATGAAAACCACTGGAGATTGTGGCTGAGTGAGACAGAGAGCTTTTAGACTCCCAGTCATCTTCTTAAAGAGCCCATGGATGGATTTACTTGCTGATGAACTCACTCACTCTGAGCTCCAGCATTAAGACAACAGCTTGAAAGGTAGTAGGAATATACAGAGATGAACAGAATTGTCTATATTTAGGGCAATGGCTGGAGAGACAGCTTTTTCCCAGACACATGCTGGCAGATGCCATTGTTTCCTTTTTGAGAACTCCTCCCATTCAGCCTATATGCACAGGCAGGTACCACATAAGAATTTTCATTAATCTAGCTAACATCATTAGCCCTGCCCTGGTCACTCCCTGAGAACCTGCTCCACCCAATGTGTGGGTCCACCAAAGCTGCTTCCAGTGGCTTTTTGGTACAAATGGCCTATCTTGGCTCATGTTGCAGGCTTTCCTAAAATCTCTCAAAGGTTTATGAAACCCAAATAAGCAGCATCTAGCCTTGGTATGCCTTGTACCACTTGCTAAGCAGGACCAAGCCTGCAATAGTGGCAGTCAGCCTCAAATCACAGTTTAGCCTGTCCCAGGCACCTCTAAGCCCAGCACAAGTGACAACCATTTACAGATCCCTTAGTACCTCATACCAAGTGTCCCCAAGTCAGGTCACAGAAAATGGGTGACTTTGACCTGCAACAGAGTTCCTCCCAAGAGGCACCAGAACCAACACACCGATGGCTAGCTTCAGATCACACCAAAACACTACCCAACTACCTCCACAAATTACACATGCAAAGAACATGTTAGGAAGGCATGAGAGCCCCACTAAAGGCAATCCTGCTCAATAGAGTCATCCCCTGAACAATAACTCTTACATTGTTGTTATGGCTAGTCCTCACAACCAAACAGCCTGAGAGTCATTCATTCTCATTGATGTGTAAACAACAATCAAGTCTCAACTAAGAAAGAGGGGCCAAATACAACTGACATAAGGAACTCACCTGGAGTACCCAGCTCAGGTGACCAGTGAGAGTGTTCCATTGGGCACCACAGGATACCTAAGGGCATTCTACCAAGACTGGGAGACATAGCAGTTTTATTTATTATATAGAAACAAATACAAGGAGGTAGCTAAAATGGGGAGACAAAGAAACATGACCCAAATGAAACAACAGAACAAGCCTCCAGAAAGAGAACTAAATAAAACAGAGAGAAGCAATCTACCAGATGTGGAGTTCAAAACATTGGTTATAATGATGCACAATGATCTCAGTAAGAACTTAAACAAAAAGATAGAAAATATAAAAATGGAGATAGAAGACATAAAAAAGAAGCACTCAGAAATGAAGAATACAATAACTGAAATAAAGAATACACAAAAGGGAATAACAGTAGATTAGATGAAGCAGGGGAATTAATCAGCAATTTAGAAGACAAGATAACAGAAAACATCTAATCAAAATAGGAAAAAACAAAAAAGAATCCAAAAAACTGAGAACAGTTTAATGGGCCTGTGAGATAACATCAAGCATACCAAAATTCATCACTGGGGTACCAGGCGGAGAAGAGAGAGAGCAAGGAACTGAGAACCTTTATGAAGAAATAATGACAAAACTTTCTTAACCTGGTAAAGGATACAGACATACAAACCCAGGAAGTACAGAGAGTTCTAAACAAGATGAACCCAAACAGAATCACACCAAGACACATCATCATTAAAATACCAATAGTTAAAGAAAAAGATAAAATCTTAAAAGCAGCATAAGAAAAGCAGTTAGTTACCTACAAGGGAGCTCCCATAAAATTGTCCACTGATTTCTCAACAGAAACTTTGCAGGCCAGATGGGATTGGCATGAAATATTCAAACTGATGCAAAGCAAGGACCTACGAACAAGATTACACCACTCATCAAGGCTGTCATTTAGAATTGAAGGAGAAATAAAGAACATCCTAGATTAAAATAAAAAAAGAAAAAAGTTAAAGGAGTTCATCACCACCAAACCGGCATCACAAAGTATGTTAAAGGAACTTCTTTTAAAAAAAAGGAGAAAATAATATGAAAAATATGAATAATAAAATGGCAGTAACTACAAATACATCAACAATTACTTTAAATGTAAATTGATCAAGTGCTCCAATCAAAAGATATAGAATGATGAAATAGATGAGAAAACAAGATCCTTATATATCCTGCCTGTAAGAGATCCACTTCAGATTGAAATATAGAAAAAATAGTCTTTAAAACAAAAGATATAACATCACAGAGAGACAAAAAAAATAAAAAAGACCCAGTAACCCACAACTGGATATTTATCTGAAGAAACCCAAAACACTAATTTGAAAAGATATATACATCCTTATGTTCATTGCAGCATTATATACAATAGCCTAGATATGGAAGTACCTAAGCGTTCATCAATAGATGAATGGATAAAGAAAAAATGGTACATATATACAATGAAATATTAGCTATAGAAAAAGCACAAAATCTTGCTGTCTGCAATAACATAAATGAACACAGATGATATTATGCCTAGTGAAGTAAGTCAGACAGAGAAAGACAAATACATGAGGTTTACTCATACTTGTATGTGGAATCTAAAAGACAAAATAAATGAACAAACATGAGAAACAAACTCACAGATACAGAAAATAATTTGATAGTTGCCAATTGAGAAGGGGTTGGGGGGTTGGGTGAGAAAAAAAGGGATTAAAAAGTGCAAATTGGTAGTTACAAAACAGTCATTGAGATATAAAGCATAGGAAATATAGTAAAAAATACTGTAATAATGTATAGTGTCAAATGTGTACTATATTTATATAGGTGATCACTTCATAAGTTGTATAAATGTCTAATCACTATGTGGCACACCTGAAGTTAATATAATCTTTTATGTCAACTGTACTTAAAACATAAAAATTATAAAAAATAACATTAATATATCAATGAGTATTAAATAAAATTAAATTGAATTAGCAACATAATCTTAAATAAAATTACATATAACATATACAAGTATGTTATGAGAAAAGTAATATAGAATTTTAAAAAAATATTTATTATTATAATCCCCTACTTTTAAGGTTCCATATTAAAACAAAAATCATCATATCATGAAAATTCCTAATGCATCTCATTTTGATATAAGACATGTAAACAAAAATAGAAATGAAAATTAAACATTGTCTAATCATTTTTACTCTTCAGGATTTTGTTTTGATGTGAAGAAAAATATTGTCCTAAATTATTTGAGTATATATATTATTTTAAAATCAAAAGAAGTTGAACAAAAATATTTATACATATTTCTGATATTTTGTAAGTATGGTACTTAAAAAATGGATGGACGTATAGCTCTTAAAAAGGTTTTCATCTTCAAATAAATAATATTATCCTGAATCAACAACTTATTCTCTAGGTTAGTACTCTTTTGTCTATTGGGCAAAAAAATTCCATTTTTCATCTCAAAACAGGGTTGGTGGAGACATGCATATATATTAATTTATCCATGAAGATTTTATAATCCTTTGCTTCTATGAATAAAGATATTTATCTGTTGTAAATAAAATTAATGCCATTGGTATAATATTAGAGGTACAATAGTAGACATTTTTGTACAGAGATATATATATACTACTTACAATAGGCATAGGGCTTCATTAAAGGGGTACAAATAATCCTAATGAACAAAAACTGACAAACTTTAAGAAAATATCAAAATAGACTCTTAAAATAAAAGGAGGGAAACAAGAAAAAATTGCATGAACTGAAAGAAGGTGGGGCTTTTGCTTTTCATACAAAGATATTTAAAAATTTCTATCCCAGGAGTATAATGTTATCCTAATATTGAAACAAAAATACTAATGAATGGATTCCTGTTGTAAGTTAAATTGAATCCATATCAAATCATTTGGCAATTTCTACAGCAGAAAATACTTGAACTACTTAAATTAGTATGTATTTTACTTTTAAATATATGTTTATATAATATAATAGTTCTGGTCTCTTAAAATATACTAAAATTGGTAGAATTTATGAAATTTTTAAATATTAATCTTCCTAAACTTTAAAATATTTTTAACTTATCATCTTCCTATTATGTTATTTTTTGTGCTTTATCAAGAATATTAATGTGTTCAAATAAAAAAGTCAAGTTCTAAATATAATAAGGCAAGTGCCTAAAGTAGGATAAAAGATAAAGGAAAATCTGTGACCACCAGATCACAATCCAGAAAAGTGTATGAATTCAGAACTTCTCTGTAAGGCCCAGTCACCACAAACTGAAATGTGATGTGTCTGTAGTACAAGAACCATAGCATTTGATGAAAAGATTTTCCAGGTCAATTCTAATTAAAACCACTCATGCTTCCATTTATCAAAATATCCCACCCTTGCCTCTCTATATTATTTTAGTTATATCCTGAATGGATTTACCATTATTCAAAGATGAACAATAACCCAATGAACTTAAATAAGACCTATGCATAGATATTGGAGCAAAAATACATGGGTGAAAAGTGGCAAAAATGACAGCAAATAAAAAGATTATAATATATATCCAATAATTTATTTTAAATTATTTGAAATTAAGCTAAATAAATGCATGAATAATGACTGTGAACAACAGGCAAATACTATAAACCATAGCAAGTTTAAGAGTAAATGCATAATGGAAAATGATTGGAAGGTTGGATATGTACTCAATTCCTTTCAGTTTATACCAAAGAGTATGACTATCTGCCCCAAATTTTAAAATGTACTTAAAGAAAGCGAAATTAATTACCCCCATCTGCTAATGTTTGTAATATATTTATGCAGTTAGAGAGATATTTTAAAAATTAATATCTCTTCTTGCAAGGAAAACATTATCTAAAGACAGTAATTTATTAAGCTTAATTTTAGTTGCTTTTTCTTTTAAATGCAATTAGAAAATATTTGTACTTTGGTAAAACAAATATAGCATTCAGTCAAATTATTTTACCTATTTATACCTGTCTGCGTATATACATAGAAAGAAGTTCAGGATTATGGTCAGTACATGTTAATATTTACTTCTTGGTCATGGAGTTTTGGGATGATATATTTACTTATCATTTTCTTATTGTCTGCATTTTATATAATTATAAAACAACATTTTTAAACTATCTTGATAGGGCAGAAATGCCTATCTGGAAGTCCTCTAAATCTCTGGATTTGCTGCTTCAAACATGATATAAACCATTGACAGCTGCTGAGTGCTCTTAGAATTTTGTATAAATACTACATTATAATTAACAACCAACTTAAGTTTCTAAAGTCATTGTGCATCAAAACTAAATTCATACTGAAATAGTCATTTTGCAGGTTGCATTATAATGAAGATGAGTAAAGATTTACTACAGATTGAAAGGCAAGAGTCCAGAAAAGATGCCAAATGTTCATAACTTATACTTCACAAATTTCTACACCTCAGCAATTTAAAGTGAACTGACATGTGACCAAATTTCAGTAAAAGCTGTAAATGAGTTTTTACTTTTTCTTTGAGCCACCCTCAAATGCAGTTTTGAACATTGTAAATTATTTGATATAGTATTTTAAAATATCAAAAAATACATATAAAGTGGTAAAATAGCTTGACTTTTTTTATTTGTCATAGCTGAGAAGTTATGCATATGTTTTAAGGAATATAACATATACAAGCATTGGAGTATATTATAGCAGATGAGGGCTTTCTAGAAAAAATCCAGTCATAAATGCCTCTATTTTCTGGATACTTTCTGGACTGCCCTCGTATATGAAAGGGATATACATAGTCTACTTCTAGTAAGTACTTTTTGGTTACTTAACAAAACTGGTTAAGAAAACATATACCAGCTGAGTCACACCTTATGCTGGTTGCTGGTACAACTGGGAAACCTAGCAATCACAGCACCAAAAACAAAATATGCTGATTTCAGCACTTCAGTTCTTTTAAGCATGGAAGCCTGTCAATGGTCACTTCAAAAGTTGCAGGCTGTCAAGCAATTTCCTTTTATCACATATACAAGCCATCTCTCACCAGTACCAATTTGAAAAAAATAATAATAAAAAATGAGGCAGTGTCAAATTTAAATAAAAGAGAATAATTCATCTTTCAGTCCCTAATGTTATTGGCAGTGAGTCAATTGCTTTGTGTGAGTAGTCACTTTACTCAAAGTATGATCATCAGCTACTAATCATAAGTAAAGCAAAAACAAAACACAACAGATATCTTTCTATATAAAACTATTATTGGTCAGTTGAACCAAATATACATGTTAGAAATTTATTTCAAAATTAAACATTATTGTAATCTTGATTACATTTGACCATATACAAACTTTTGTTATATCCAGCAATATTAAAATCATATAGAACATTAGCTTATGAACCAGAAAATACAAAATACAAACACAATATCATCTCTACTATTGCTTCGCTTATTTATAGGAAGATATTATTTTTAAAATGAACAAATTGAAACATCCATCCATAAAGTGCCTTTTTTTCAGTTTATCAGAATACAATCAAATGAATACTTGGATTTTAAAAGCAAATGTAAAAGATATGGATAATCCACTGAAAAGAATGAAATCCACTAAGCATTCAAATTGCATGAGGTTTTCGTGGTTCTTTCAAAATTACATCCTGATTTTGTCTTATTTTCAGCATTTCAGGCAAAGCAGCTCAAGGTAGCTTAGTTTCATTTTCCCCTCTGTACCTGTAAAAGGCCTTAGCATTACAGGTTGGGGCATTCACAATGTTGAATAAATTAGTGCTCTTTGTACAATAACTATTTTGGCAAACATACTATCATATATATTCAGAAGATAATGTCCTGTTTACATTCAAGATAAATCAAAGCAGTCAATGATATTACAAGTATGATAGAGTGTGTTTTCATTAGTTAACACAAATGCACTAATAAAAGAATAGAGACCAGACTTCTCTGGTTTAAATATGTAGGACTGTGCCCTTTTATAGATGACTGGATAAAGAAGCTGTGGTACATATACACAATGGAATATTACTCAGCTATAAGAAAAGATGAAATATTGCCACTTACAACAACATGGATGGACCATGAGAATATCATGCTAAGCAAAATAAGTCAGACAGAAAAAAACAAGAACCATATGACTTCACTCATATGTGGAATATAAAACTGAAAACAACAAAGAAAAAAAGACTCATGGACACAGTCAATGGTTTAATGGTTACCTGGGGGCAAGAAGGAAGAGGGTAGGAGAAGATGGAGGGTGTGGGAGAGGAGGGAGGGGGAGCCAAACACATGGTGATGGAAAGAGAACACACTGGGTGATAAACACATAATGCAACACATAGACGACGCACAGTAGAATTATACACCTGGAACCTATGTTACTCTTGGTAACCAATGTGACCCCAATAAATTTAACAATAAAAAAATTTTGTAGAACTGAATGGGACTCTCTTAATATCTTAATTATTTTCTTCATTTTTATAATATATACAAGTACTGAAATCTGTTCTACTTGGGCTGTCATTAAAAAGAACCAACATTTAGAAAATTGATTTATTTTTTGAATTGACTATCTTAAATGTTAAATTTGTTACATATATAAATACAACCATAGAAAAAGGCATTGCAATAATCAATAAATATATTTATGGAACATATTTAGAAACTTTTAGTTTTCCTGAAACTAACAATATTAAAGACTGCAAGACAAAAAAAATCTAACTAATAATTTAAAATGTAAATGGTGGTATAATATTATGGCTTGTGCAAAGATTAAGAATTGAATCTCATAGTTCTATATTTCATCAATACAGGAAAGCTGTATAAATATTATTTAAATCACAATTATCTGCCTAATGTAAAAAGCCTACTTGTGTCCTATTTTATGTATAACAGAAGAAATTATAATAGGGGGAAAAATGAAAATATTTTCAATTCCTAAATTATATAGATTTACTTGCTGTAATACATTCATAGATAGCCCTTTTCCTTGTAATTAATTAACATTTGATTGAATTTCCTAATATTACGGTTCTGTTAACATATAAAACTTGCATAAATTGTGCAGCCTTTCCCCCATCAGCATGAATGTAATTATTTCTTATCTTTCAACACAGCCAAGCCCTGTAAATATAATTACAAATTTTTATATTTACTCAAGCATAAAAACTCATATAATTAATATTGCATTTATCCTCTTGCCTTTGTCAGTTATTAAAATGCACCAGGGATTTCTTGAATTCATCATTTATGACTACAATTTCTAGTTAGAATTAATTTTACCTTGATTTTCAAACTTTAACAAAGGCACTTACATGGATTCAGACTTTAGGCAGATGTCAGAAGTTTGTGTTTCATTCATAAAGACTAAATTTGGATTAGAAATCTTAAAGAATGGAAAATTAGAAATATTAAAATTAATTTGGCAGACCATGTATAATCCATTCACCGAAGCATGACACTCGGGGATATACATATTAAGCCAACATTTCAAAAAATGTTCTATGGATTCTCAGATGTCTTTACTTCCTGATATCTCAATATGAAACTATAAAGTATATTAAGTAATAACAAAAGACATCATGAAAGACCTTTATATTGCAAAAAGTTTAACAAATTATTTTTTACATGTTTTTTAAAGCTTCAGTGTTTAGTTAGTGAATGTTATTCTAATATCAACAAGAACCCTCTGTTCATTACATCTGTTAATCTTGAAACTGAAGGATGATCTCCTTTTTTCTGGGAAACAATATGATTAATTAATCAATATCATTGCAGAAAACTAAGTGCCAGCCTGATGTTTACCATGCTATTTGTTTTTTGTTAATACTGATGAATCTTTTCTGCCTTAAATACAGATAAATTGCTATATTTGATATTTGCCTGTCCCAGTTCGCAAAGTAATCTATGAAGCTTAAATAATGACCAACTCATGGGACAGAACTTGCTAAAGAGGAAGTATTATTATACCTAAGGTAAAAGTTACTTTCAGGGATAATTTAAATGTTAATTTATTTTACTATATAGTACTTTTTAAGAATTTTAAACTATACATTCTATATCATACACTAATTGGATGCTGTAACTAAAGTTTCTAGTTTTTATTTACATTTCAAAAAATGTAATAAATACCTAGGTTTATTTTATGCTAGGTTCATTTTGAAGAATTTCAAAAATGGTATTCATTTAGTCTTCATAACAAGATTATCTTTCATTTTATATATAACAACACTAAAGGACAGAGAGGTTATATAAATTGTGGTCACATGGCAATGAAGTGGAAAAGTGGGGTTTAAAATAGAGGCAGTCTGATTTCTAGAGTCATTTTGGTAAATGCTTTTTTCTGCATCTATGGAAATTATTATGTGAATTTTCTCCTTTATTTTCTTACTATGGTGAATTACATGGTAGATTTTTAAATTTAAATCAGTCTTACATTCCTGAGATAAATTCCATTTTGTAATAGCATATTATTTACATCTATTTTTGGATTTGTTTAGCCAGTACTTTGTTAAGAATTTTAAATTTTTTTATTTTTATTTATTTAGTTTTTAATTTTTATTAAATATATTGGGATGACATAGCTTAGTAAAATTATATAGCTTTCACGTGTACAATTCTATAATTCATCATCTACAAATTGCATTGTGTGTTCATCACCCAGAACCAATTCTTCCATCACCAAATATTTGACCCCCTTTGCCTTCCTGTACCAGCCTTCTTCCCCCTTACTCTCTGATTAATACTAAACTGTGGTCTGTGTCTAACAGCAATTCTCAACCTGTGGGTCACGACCCCTTTGGGGGTCGAATGACCCTCTCACAGGGGTCTTCTAAGACCGTTGGAAAACACATATCAGATATTTACATGACGATTCATAACAGTAGCAACATGAGAGTTATGAAATAGCAACGAAAATGATTTTATGGGGGTCACCACAACGTGAGGAACTGTATTAAAGGGTCGTGGCATCAGGAAGGTTGAGAACCACTGGGAGTTTTTGTTTGTTTGCCAAGTTCATTTGCTGCTTTTAGTTTTATTGCCCTTGCCTTTGAGGTCGAATTCATAAGATCATCTCTGAACCCAAGGTCCATAAGTTTAGTATCTATGCTTCCTTCTATGCAATTTATTGTTTCAGGTCTTATATTTAAGTTTTTGATCCATTTTGAGTTAATTTTGGTATATGGTGACAGCAGTCGAGTTTCACTCTTTTGCACATGCTTTCCAAATTTTCCCAGCGCCACATATTGAAGGGGTTTTCTTTCCTCATTGTATGTTTTTGTCTCTTTTGTCAGAAATTATCTCCCCATATATGTGTATATGTGGACTTATTTCTGGTTTCTCAATTCTATTCCATTAGCCTATGTGTCTGTTTTTCTGCCAATACCAGGCTGCTTTCAATTATTGTTGCTTTGTAGTATAAATTACAGTGAGGTGTGTGATACCTCCAGGCTTGTTCTTTCATCTCAGGATTCCTTTGGCTATTCAGGGTCTTTTGTGATTTTACAGAGATCTAATGATTTTTTTTTTGTTTTATTTATTTTAAAAATGCCATTGGGATTTTGATAGGGATTGCATTAAATCTGTGTATTGCTTTTGGTAATATGGCCATTTTAACTTGTTGATTCTTCCGAGCATGAACATAGAATATCTTCCCTATTTTTTGTTTCTTTTTAAATTTTTTAATAATGTTTGTCTGTGACAATACCACCCTGAATATACCTGATCTCTTCTGTTAAGAATTTGTGTGTGTATCTTCATGAGCAATATCACTATAATTTTCTTTTTCTATAATGGCTATGTCAGGATTTATAATTAGAGTTAAGAGCTATGTTATTAGAGATATGTTATTAGAGTTAGGCCTCATAAATTAAGTTGTACAATAGTCTTTTCTCCTCCTTATTTTAAAAAAATTGTTTAATATCTGCATTATTTTCTCCTTGACTATTTGATAGAATTCACCAGTGAAATTATCTAGTATTAAAGTTTTCTCTCTAGAGATGTTTTTGATAATAAATTTAATTTCTTCAATAGATAAAAGACTAATCAGATTTCTTGTTTCTTCTTGTGTTGGTTTTGAATCTTGTTTTTTTTAATGTTTCCATTTTATCTAATTTTGTAAAATTTTTGGCATAAAACTATTTATAATATTCCTATATCCGTTTAATATATAGAAAATGCAGTTAAAACCTCTTTTTCATTTCTGATATCAGTGATTTATATACTGCCTCTTTTTTATCTTGGTCAATCTATTAATAGCTAAGGTTTGTCAATATTCTTACTATTAATAAAGAACTAATACTACTTTTGCTAATTTTCTATCTTCTCGATTGTTCTCCCTCTCTCTCCCTCTCCATATATCTCAGTAACAAGAGATGAATACAAGTCACGTTTGACTTCCGCAATTACAAGTGATGCTCAAAGTGGATACCATCAGTATTTATGTGATACATAGATAACACATCCTAAAATGTATGTATATATTTTTTGGCACTCTTGGTGTGTGTGTGTGTGTGTGTGTGTGTGTGTGTGTGTGTGCGCGCGCGTGCGTGTGCACACGCGCGTGTGTGCACACTGTCTGGAATGTATCCAGCCATGTATCCAGCCATGTAATATGAAAAATGAGGCATTTATGGATCTCATATTTACATATATAATTTTCTTTATTCTACTTACTTTCATTTCACTTTGCTCTTCTGCTTCGAGTTCCCAGAGGAAATAACCTTAGGTCATTAATTTTGGGTCTTTGTTTCTAATTTCATCATTCAAACTTATAATTTTCCCCTTTACACTGTTTTAGTAGAAACCCACATATTTTGACATGTTTTATACTGTTATGCAATTAAAATATTTTCTAATTTTCTTGTGATTTGTCTTTTGACCCATGAATTATTTAGATTTTTGTATTTAATATTTTTCTGGATAATTTATTTTTAATCATTTCTAAATTAGTTCCATTGTGGTCACAGAGTACACTCTGTACATATATTTTGTGCCTTTTACCATTTACTCTACATTAGAAAGTTCAATGTTTGCCAGAGGGTATTTGATTTTGAAAGTAAAATGAAAACTACTTATATAGTAAACTCTCACATGTTGATATTTGATACTGCAGGAGTGAAAGTGAGCCCCAATTAAATGTTGGCTGAATGTAATCAACTAACTTTTGCTCCCTTATAAGTGAGCTGCCGTGAAGTATCATGAATATGGTTTCATAATTTTTGTTTTATGTCTTCAGTAATGGTGAGGCTTAGAGAACAAAATTAAATTGTTGACTTTTATATTCTCCAAAATATTCAATACTCCAGAAGAAACTGCCTGTGCTTGGTATTCTTGAGAGATGGCTCAAAGCCAACAACACTTCTAAACCATTAATGTCACAGGTTTTGCTCCTTTTTAAACATAAAAGGGGAATATGTTGTGACAAAGGACTTATTAAACATATAGACATCTTCCATTATAAAGAAAAATAGGTTTTATATACAGGAATAGTTATTTTGAATGTCTTGGGAAAAGGAGAAGAAAAAAATCCTTATATATTGCTCATTAGCCTCTTCAATAAGAAACATTACTTGCCTTTGAATAAATAAATCCTGCCACTAAACACCTTGGAACACCACTACAGAGGCTCATCTGTGCCCACATGGGAAGCAACTCCATGACAAGTCAACCTTAACACTGCTCATCTCCCTAAGCTCTCTATCCTCAGGGTCTCCACAGGAATATTGTGTACAAGACCACAGTCACATTTTAATTCAGACAATCCCAAACTTACTCTCTGAATATGGTGAAAATCCTTTTAGCTTCCTTTATTCTCTGATGTGGTAACACATGGAAGGACTATTTCTCTAGTTGGGAAAAGGAATATGTTTTAATTAAAAATATCATATTTATTATAAAAACAATCATTCTGCTATAAAGAATAGCTTGATCTCTTTAACTCCTTTGTTGCAATGTGCAAATACATCCCAATGAATATTTCCATCTGCTGACTGTGGCATTTGAGTTTACCCCACGAGTTCAAAATAAAAAACCAGATGTACATTTTTCTATATTTCTGTGTTTTTCAAGAATGAATAACAATAAAAAATTTTTATACTTTAATGTAATTAAATGTAGCACCCTAAATATTTACTTGAAATCATAAATATTATAATTATTATAAAACTGCTATTCAGTGTAAAACTGTTTCAAAGACTTTTCTCCATTCACAAGATTTTTAAGTATGTTTTCCTGTGGCTTGCACTATCAACAACAAAGATATTTTGTATGTCATATTATGTAACATTTTGTAATAAATTTTATATGTCATCAATGCCATTACATTTTAATTTAGCTATACTTAAGTTTAAACGATCCCACTTAGTATGTTTTTAGTATTTTCTGCTAAAGTTCAATATAATGGTAACCTTATTACCATATAACAAAAATTTAAAATACAAATAATGTCACTTATATACAAAGCAGGTCAAAATGTTATTATATGCATATAGTAGTCAAAATACCAACTTTTTATTTTGTGTGCCTTTTTGACGTATTTTGGGGAAAAAATCTTGAAGTCAACAAAGTGAAGGAATTAAGCTTTTGTTTGTATCTCTTTACAGTGCCATACACCTATCATGCAAATGTGTTGTAAAAATTAAATAAAATAATAAGCCTGAGAACAATTTATAAACCACATTGTAAATGTTAGTTTATCTTAACCTTTCAGTTGCAGTAAAGGGAGAGTAATCACTGAGGATGCATACTAAACCAAATTTTAAATGTTTGTGAAGTAGAAATTTTAGAAAACAAAGCTATTAAAAAGTTAATATTTTAATGAAGATTGATTTTTGAGTTACAAAATATACCACATGATACTGAATCAAATCCTAGAAAGATAACCTAATAAAAATAATAGTATATATTTCTAAATAATTTCAACTTATAGGAAAACAATTGTAGAACAAATTTTTTTAAAATGGAAGATATTTACATCAAATATATATAATCTCATTTATACAGGCTATTTTTTAAAATTATAAAAGTAATATATAAATGTATGAAAATAAATCAAATATTAAAAATTGACATCTTTATTTTCAGTGGATATATTTTAATATTAATATAAACTGTTTAATATTATCATTAGTTTCAGAAAAAAATGTCATTTCAGTAAACCTACTAATTTATTTTTTAGGAAATAAAAACATTTTTAAACTTAGGCAATTTGGTAACTGACTATTTTTAAACACTCAGTGTGATTTAAATTTAACTCAAGACAGTGGTAACAGGTCATTCTATCCTTAACTTCACCTACTCCTTAACCATTGTTTATGAAGTGATCAATATCAAACTGGCTATAGATAACAACCCATGAATATAAATTGTTTTCTCTTTGATAAACTCAGTAGTTTAAAGTATTTTTAAACTAGTATGAGGAGTGGGTTTTGTTTGCTTTTCTAGTTTAAGAACAGTTTGAGCAATGAAAATACCAAGGGAAGGATTGTGCATTATTTGGTCACATGCATAAAGCTAAGATGACAAAAAATTGCTGAATAGTTCAACTTTCAGATTATACCTTATATACCTACTACTTAAACATAATCCTTAAAATTCTGTTTTTTTTAAAATCTTTTCTATTGATTGGTGAAGTCACTTGAGCTACTTCTCAACTGTATGTCATGGCCAGTAGATCTGTTAACCTGTGTTGGATTTTGCAAGACTTGACTACCTGGTGTTATTTATACAACAAACTTCTTAAAGAACTGCATAGCCTTTGACATTTGTATCCATGATACATTATATCAATCTGATAATCATTAGTGGGAATTCCATAATGGTGACCTTCTTAGGGAACTGATGCTCAGCAAAGATAATTATAACTTTAGAGAAACTAATGGTAGCACATTTGCTATATGTATAATCCATTGTTGACACCTGAAAGAGTATCCTTTTACTTAGTATCGTAAGTAAATTTTTTCTAGAGATAACTTTCAAGAAAAATAATATATATATGAAGAATCTGGAATTAGTAAGATGCATTTCTAATATAAAAGGAGATTTTATTTTTCCTAGTATTTTCAATACAGAAATCTTATAGAGAACTTTCACATAATACTTTATCCAATTCCAGATTGACTGAGGCTGCCATATTGTCTTTTAGAAGTTACTATATACTTGTAGTCCCTTAGAACTGATGGATCCAGATCTCAATTTGTTGGAAGAAGATGACCTTAGGGTGTTTTGTTCAGTCACTTGCATTTCTCAACTATCTAGAGGAGTAGTTTTCTTTTACTCTGAAGTATCTTGTTCATTGTGGAGTAACATGAACTTCTGCTGTTCAACAAAAACAAAGAACTCTTAGCTTGAGTAGTCTGAGAATCTCATTCTGGTAATTAAATGAAAAGATCATGAATTTAGAATTTGAATTATCCTTTGAATGAGAAAATCTCCCAACTATCATTATTTCTCAGGAATGAAATATTCTTCAAAAAAATTTTATTGCCTATTTCATGGCTTATTCAAAAAATTCCTGACACAATTAATATGAATTAGGTAACTCTACAAAAATAAATGAGTATAGTATTAGTTATTTAATAACACTGATAATATAAATTCCAGATCAAATTTTACAGTAGCCAGTTAATTTGGAACACTAAGAACTTCTTAATGATTAGTATTGTGGAAATTCAATGAACTACTCTGACTTCATTATAAACTTCATTAAAAACTAGTCATAAAAATTTTAATTCCTCAATGATTTGTTTTGGTACTGTGGATAGTGAAGTATTGCCTAGAGGAGCCCTAAAGTAAAAGAACAATGGGAGGAAGTGCTATCAACATACTAAAACACTATATTATCTTTCTGCAGTATTTGTAGCAGTTTAGCATAACATAATTTATAATTTTATTTTTATAAGTTTTATTGAATAGCTTGGTAGAATTTACTTATTTATGCTAACTTAGGGGTTTTTTTTGGAAAAGAATAGTTTTGGAAACTTATTTTTATAAGTATTAAATATAAAATCCTGGCTACAACACTTGACTACTTTTATGCTTTACTTTTTAAAGATTAGAACAATAAGATGAGGTGCATCTGTATTATCCCAAGCAAACAATCCCATTCACTGATAAGGATTCAAGAAATTAGATACTCTCATTGTATAAGAAAAATTAACATCATTGCCCAATATATTTTTTCTTATTGTATTTATTGACTTCTAGTGGTATGCAAATAGACACAGTTACTATCCTAGGCAGTAATGCATTTCATGATTGATTATGTTGATCAGTTATTGTTGAATAACAAACTACCCTAAACTTTAGAAGCTTAGAATAGTATGGGACAGCTGAGAGAGACAGAAGACCTCGCTCATGCATCGCTCATCACCTGCTGGAGCTGTGGGTCAGTTTGTTAATTTAGAATGAGCACTTTAGTTGTCTAGAGTCTCTGTTGAGATGAATTAGTTAATTTACCTCCGCTCCACATAGCCACTCATCCTCCAGCAAGCAAACCTGTGCTTGTCCACATGGCAGTCTCAGAGGTTGAGAGAAAGTGTTAAGGTCCTCTTGAGGACTAGATTGATACCGGACACACTGTAACTTTGGCTATATTCTATTATGCAAAGTAAATCATAAGGCCAGTTCAATATCAAGGAATGAAGACAAAGACTGCATCTCTTGATAAAAGGAGATGAAAAGTCACATAGTAAAGGTAATCAATAAAAAAAAGCAATAATTGAAACATTTTGCAATCTACCACAATATGTTTTGTTTAGAAATTTCTATCTAATGCTGAGCTGAGCCTTTCTCACAACTGCATCTGGAGAAAGAGACATATGGTATGTGCCCTTTTCCCCATGAATTTTAGTATTAGATCGATGTCTTTCAAGGATGGATCCCTCTACCATTGCTTTCATAAACTATTTCATCATCCTCGATAGCTTACTCTTGATGCTTTTTTATTCATCAAGATTCCTAATCAAATTTGACTTCTAGAACTAAAACCACACTGCTGAGATAATTTAACAATGAAGAGTCAATAAATGCACTTAATTTTAATGATATGAATAGTCCCTTCAGAAAAAGGGTTTTATTTAGTCTATTACTTAAATTTTCTATCAAAATATCATATACAACATTAAAATCTGCATCTTAGGAGATCCTGCCATGTGGGAAGAAATTAGAAGAAACTCCAACACCAAAGTTTCTATTCTAACATTTTAAATTAAGATTCAGTTCTCATTCAGGTGTTCTCATTTGAGGACATCTTCAAGTGTATTTGAGGACATCTTCAAGTGTGTTTTTAAAGAGCTAGCATATTTTGTGTGGTGTTGTATGTCTGAAAATTTATTCTATTCACATGAAAGAGAAATTAGCTGGGTAAAGTAATTAGGACAAAATTTTTATATACACATTTCATTATATTCTGGTAGTTAACTTTAAAAAAGGGAATGTTGGGGGTTCCCTGGTGGTATAGTGGCTAGGCTTCGGCACTCTCAACACCACAGCCTGGGTTCAATTCCCGGCCAGGAAACTACCCTCCTTCAAAAAAAATAACAACAGCAAAAGCAAACAAACAAACAAACAAACAAATAAAAAGGGAATGTCTGAGACAAATCTAGCTTCTTTTTCCTCAGTAATATTTTTTTTGCTCTGAAACAAATAAAAACAACAGATTTTATTCTCTATCCCTATAATCCAAATAATTGTCAGGCATATCTTATTTGTGGCTCTCTTTTTATTGATCTTTGCCTAGAGCAAAGTGAACTTTTCCATTTGGATGGTCAGATCTTTTTCAGTTTATGACTTTTTTCTTCAATATCAGGCATTATCATTTCCTCTCTTCAGTTTTATTGTTCTTCTGAAGTAAATAGTTACTTTAAAAAATAGATCAAGAAGCTTTTTTCCTCCATATTGATCATATTCTATGTCATGGTTGCTTCTTTTTTACCTTTTCTACTATATTGAAGAGTGTCTCTTAGGTCTGATCTCTGCAACTCTAATATTTTAGAGTGACAATTCTCTCAGGGTCATCATTGTGGAATTTTACTTTGCTGCTACCTATTTAGTTGTTGTTGTTTAAATCATTCCTTGGATCACCCACTTCTTGATTTAATCTCATAGTGTTTTTATATGTGCATTTTCTCTCTTCATGACTTTCTCCTCCTATTTCATAGATGGACTGTCTTCTGTACAGTGGATAATAATGTATTCTCTAAAATTTACTTCAAGTTTCTTCATCAAAAACATTTTGAAACTATGTCTTCTATTATTGCTAAACCTGATTTTCCCTTTTTAATGGTTCAGCAGTATTGTGTTTTATCTGTAAGTTCTGTATGTATACATATCTACACACATACACATCCTTCTCTTCCTCTTCTTTTTGCTCTCCTTCTCCTCTTAACTCATTCACAAATGAGTCAGATGTATTTAAGCCATGGAGTGTACATTTAGCCTTTATCCTATTTAGCTGTCTCAACTTTCAGTCCAGTACTTGCTTTTTGGCACAATTTAGCTTCTTCTGTGACTTATAATTAATTTATCCTGTCCCACTGCCTAGATTTCTGATATTTTGAACTAAGTACTTGAAAATATACAATGTCCAGAATGCTTTGCTGCTAAGACTCTATATGTTCCACTACCATGGCTTACTTGGAAAAACTTAACTTTTCATAAAGAGCCCAATACTGACAGCCCTTCCCACCCTAAGACTGTTGTATTCTGGATGTTATGGATTCTGAAGGGCTATAGAAAGGAAGGATTGAAAAGGGAAAATTGAGGTGAAACAAGGGAATATTCAGGCCCAATAAAGAAGCAGAGGTAGCATAATGAAAGTGTGGTGGCCCAAATTTGTATTTGGTACAGCTTAAGGTAGATCGTCATTTAAGTGTCTTCAGTGAAATGGTCTTTCATTTTGAGATTAAGCCCATGTTCTTGTAGGTATTTCCTTCATTTTGTCATTGTTATTTTATAGTTTATCAATTTCCCTAAGTCTCAATTGGATTCTGGAAGGATCTGTGCTACTCCAGGTTCAGCTAGACATGATTTTCACTTTTTCTACCAGAGTAGTTTTTGTTGTTGTTGTTGTCAAATTTTATTGGGGTGATATTGGTTAGTACAAATTACATAGGTTCCAGGTGTACAATTCTATAGTACATCGTCTATGTGTTGGATTATGTGTTCACCATCCAGAGTCAGCTCTATTTTCATCACCATATACTTGAGTATTTTTTATGTGGTGAATGCAGAAGCATGTAGGGATCATGTGAAAACCAAGCCCATCTGAAATTTCAGAAATCATAAGTTAGCCACATATTAAAATAGAGAGGTAAAAATACTGTGCTAACCATAATTCTTGGTGTAAATTTATTGAGTCCTTACTATGTGACAATTTACTTATTCATTTATCCATACTTTATTGAGAAACTATTCTATGCCAAGCATCACGTTTTGTACTGGATGTATATATAATAGTGATAAAATAAATACAATTCATTACTTTGTTGAGTTTATAGTAGAGACAGTTATTAACTAAGTAATCATACTAATGAAGACTAAATGAGATAGTAAAATAAGTACTTTGAGTGACTATTTCATAAAGCACTGAGAGGAGATGTGATGGTGATAAGTGGAAGTCAAAAAATACATTCCTAAGGAAGTTTTTCTTTGACCTAAAACTTGAAGGAAAAGTAGACATTAAAAGCTGAATAGTATAGAGAAGAAAAACAGGAAACTGAATGCATAAAGGCCCAGTCATTGCACAACACTGTTCTAAGCACTTACTTACATAACATCTTTTTTAAACCTCTTAGATTTTCATTTTGGTAAAGTTGTCCTGTTTTTCTTTTCCATTATAAAAATTGAGTGAGAAGTTGAGAATAACTGTGTTATGGATTGCTAAATAAACGATAAACACAAAATGTTAAATCATAATTTTAATTTTAATGTAACTTTACATGATATAACACTATCTTAAATACAGTTGAATGTCAATGTCAGATAAACACTTCCTATGTATCTATAATGATGAGTATTGTTTTGCTTTTCAGAGTAAGGACATATAGGTTTGATAGTTTTCATATTATAAAGCAATTTTAAGTCTCCTATTAATTTTCTTTTGATAGTGGGAAACAAACTGATGTTAGGGAAAATTATTTGCAAAAATAACTTAGTTTTAAGAAAGGCTCTTTCTTAGAATTTCAACCTAAACTAAAATAAACAAAACCAAATTAAAAATATGTTCAATTCAACCAAATCCAGATACATTTATATTCTAATTTAAGAGAGTCAATTAGCCTGATGGTATATGAACCGATACACAGAGAAACTGGGTCACACTTTTCACATTTAGTTTCACAGATAATGTAGAATTTCAGTGATTAAAGTTCACAAGCTGTACTTGGATTAGCCTTTGCAAACACCGATGAATTTAGGGAAGCCAGGATTGGTAATGTCCAAACAAACTGAAACAAATTTTCATTGAATTTTTTTTATATTATGAGGTCAGAATTGGTGAATTTAAAGCCAGGTTCCAACATAAGCAATAATATTTATTAATGCAGAAGCCAAAACATAATTACTCTCGGCTACAGTGTAACAATGGACGTTCATATACACAAAAACCATTGGAGAAAATAAGTTACACAAAATAAAATCTTACATGCTTAGTATATGTACCTGCTCTTGTTCAACACTTTCCTTATATTATAGGACATTAACTACACCTATGTGTGTGTTTCTGTTTGTGTGTGTGTGTGTGTGTGTGTGTGTGTGTGTATGCACATGTGTGTGTATGTGTGTGTGGTGTTGGGGATTGAAGAGACAATGATTGTGACAAAAACTTTTTTCGACATGGTTATTTCTGATACTCAGTTCTATTCCTCAACCATGTTGTGACTTGATGGCCAAGTTTAATCAGAGCTGTGGAACAGAGAAAATCAAGTTCAAAAGTCCAAAAATCTAGTTTAACTTTCACTTTATGATATATTCATACTAGTGTGAGTTATAAAAAACTACCCCACCTCTCCTCAGTATCTCCTCTGTAAACTGGGAAATAAAACTAAGATCTGTTCAATGTTTTTCATAGAAATTTTATAAGCACCACATGAGGTAATGGATGTAGAAGTATTTTGTTTGATAGCCACATGTCATGCAATTATTTGTTTAATCATTAAATATGTAGGTTGCCTCTACTGGGCCTTTGCCTCCTTAGTTGTACAGCAAAATGCTCTGGAAGGTTTATGAATATTCTGAGAAAATTCATAGCCATTTTAAATTACATTCAAGAAATATTTTCCAGGTATATACCTATAAATTAGACAGCCTTTCTATTTTGTAGATTTATTCAGACTTGTTTAGCATACATTTTATGAGTTACATCAATTTCAAAATAAGACTGAAAACCTCCTGAGAACAAGAACCTTATCTTCTTTTACCTTCCATTCAAAATTATATGTATACAGTGCTTACTGCTTACTGTCATCCTGTTGACAGATTAATTTAAAAAATATGTTAACTATTTGGTATTTACAATTAAAATTTTCTGAATCTAACAAATACTACATCAGGGATGTATTTATCTACACATGGAAATGGTATATTTATGAGGAACTTATTTGTTTATTTATTCAGTATATGATTGATGAATAATTGCCAATGGAAGTTCATTCTGTTCAATAAGTATTTATTATCTATACTTTGATAATGGTATTTTATTTTCTCCATCTTTTAATTTAGCTGTTGAGGAGTTTGCTTTAAGACTAATTGTTGTTCCATTGTAAGCCATCTTTTTTCCTCTAGTTACTTTTCAGATCTTTTTATCTTTGATGTTATGTAGTTTCCCTAAGATGTATCTATGTGTGGGTTTATTTCCATATGTCTTATTTTGAGTTAGTTTTAATTTCTGAATCAAAGAGTCTATGTCTCTCTTTTCTTTGAGAAAATTATTTTTGAAACAGTATTTTTTTAATTTTTAAAAATTTAAGTAGATGGTATACAATTTTATATTTGTAACACTAGTTTCAGGTGTATAATATAAAGATTCAACATATTTATACCTTACAATGTGATCTCCCCACCATTTTTAGTAATCATCTGTCACTGTATAAACTTATCGCAATATTATTGACCATACTTAATGACAGATAAAGAGTTTTTCCAAACAAGCAAAAATTAAAGGAGTTCACAACCACTAAACTAGCCTTACAGGAAATACTAAAGGGTTTTCTTTATGCAGAAAGAAACGGCCATACCAAAAAGTAAGAAAATACAGGAAAGAAAAACACAAACTCATTGGTAAAGATGAACACACAATAATCACAATGAATCAACCACTTAAAAAGCAAATAGGAAGGTTAAGAAACAATAGTAGCAAAATTAACTGTAACTACAAGAAATAATACACAAAACGAAAATATCTAAAACATGAAATCAAAAACATAAAGAATAGAAAGGGGGAATAAAAATGGGGTTCCCTGGTGGTATAGTGGCTAGGCTTCTGTGCTCTCAATGCTGTGGCCTGGGTTGGATTCCCAGCCAGGGAAATACCAAAAAAAAAAAAAAAAAAAAAAAAAAAAAAAAAAAAAAAAAAAAAAAAAAAAAAAAAAAAAAAAAAAAAAAAAAAAAAAAAAAAAAAAAAAAAAAAAAAAAAAAAGAATAAAAATGTAGTTATTTTAGAATGTGATTCAACTTTAATGCCTATCGGCTTAAAATATAGGTATTGCCATAGATATAGTTGGATATATACAAAACTTGTGGTAACCATACATCAAAAACATACAAAAAATATACAAAAAAAGAAAAGGAAGAGAAAGGAATCCAATCAAAACACTAAAGAAAACCAACAAATCTAAAGGAAAGAGATCAAGAGAAGAAAGGAATAGAGAACAACAAAACAACCAAAAAACAATTAACAAAATGGCAATAAGCACATACTTATGGATAACTACTTTAGGTGTAAATAAATGCACCAACAAAAGACAAGGTCAATTCCATGCAAATAGAAACAAAAAGAAAACTAGAGTAGCAATACTCATATCAGATGAAACAGACTTTAAAACAATGAATATAAAGAGACAAAGTAAGACTTTACATAGTTTTAAAGGGGTCAATTCAAGAAGAAGATATAACAATTATAAATATCTATGCACCAAACATAGAAGCACCATCTATATAAAGCAAGTGTTAATAGACAATAGGACAGAAATTAACAGTAATACTATAATAATTGGGGACTTTAATACTTCATTAACCTCAATGGATATATCATTCAGACAGAAAATTCATAATAAAACAATGGCCTTAAATGCCATATTAGAGTAGTTTGACTTAATAGACATTTATAGAGCATTTCATCCCCAAATTGCAGATTACACATTTTTCTCAAGGACATATGGAAACTTTTCCAAGATAGATCACATACTGGGCCAAATAAGCCATAATAAATTCAAGAAGATTAAAATTATATCAGCATATTTTCTGACCATGATGGCATCTAGAAACTAGAAATCAACTATAGAAAGAAAACTGGAAAAAACACAAATACATGGAAATTAAACTATATGCCTCTGAGCAACCAATAAATCAAAAAGAAAATCAAACAAGAAATCAATAGACGGACCTTGAGATCACCATGCTGAGTGAAATGAGGCAGACAGAAAAAACCAAGAACCATATGACTTCACTCATCTGTGGAATATAAAACTGAAAGTAACAAAGAAAAAATAAACAAACAAAAAACTCATGGACAGTCAACGGTTTAGTGGTTACCTGGGGGCAAGGGGGAAGGGGTTGGGAGAGGAGGGAGGGGATGGGAGCAGAGGGAGGGGGAACCAAGTATGTGGTGATGGAAAGAGAACTCACATTGTGTCGTGCACATATACATAATGCAATATATAAACGATGCACTGTAAAATTGTACACTTGGAACCTATGTAATTCTAGCTAACCAATGTCACCCCAATAAGTCTAACAATAAAAAAATATATTAAAAGAAGAAAAACTATCATGAGACAAATAAAAACGAAAACACAACCATGTCTTTCTTTAAATCTGATGTTATTATCTCTTTAAATATCGCTTCCCATACTGTTTTCTACTTTTTGAATTCTTATTAGATATATGATGGACTTTCACATTCTATCTTTTATATTTCTTACATTCCTTTTTCATTTTTTTCCATCTCTGTAAGTCTCTGGACCTCTGTGCATTTGCCCATTTCATTCCCTTTTTCCTGAATGGTTTTACTCCCCTTACTCACCTAGTAAACTCTTACATTTAAAGAAGTAGCTAAATTGCCTCTGCTGAATATTTTCTGAACCACCCATGCCTCAATTTAATGTCCTTAATGCTCAAGTGAGTTCTCATAGATATTTTAAAATTAAGTATCTTTATATAAAAATTTTCGGATTCATTTCTCCATTTATGAATGTCTGCTTCAATTGTATTTAGTTTGCTATTTAATTCATTGATTGTGGTTTTATTTAACATTGATGACTATCTTTTATTTCTACAAGAATATCTGGTTATATTTCAAATATGCCTATAATTTTACAATGGTATCTTATTAATGTTTTCAACTGACATCTCTAAATAACTTAACATGTGTCTATTTTATAGCTCCAAGGAGATCTAATTTTGCTCTTTTTCCTTTCTGTATTTTATTTTTGGGTATGGCCTTTTCTTTTTTACATAAAGAAGATCCTATAATTCTTGTAAGACTGGTTTAGTGGCTGTGAACATCTTTAGTTTTTGCTTGTTTGGAAAAATTCTTTATCTGTCCTTCAATACAGTCAATAATATTATGATATGTTTGCACATTGACAGGTGATTACTAGTTATGGTGGGGTGACCATATTGTAAGGTATAAATATGTTGAATCACTGTATTGTACACCTAAAACTAATATAATGAACACTGTATACCATCTATTTAAATTTTTAAAAATTAATAAAATTACTATTTAAAAAATAATTTTCTCAAAGAAAAGAGAGACATGAACTCTTAGATTCAGAAATTAAAACTAACTCAAAACAAGACACATGGAAATAAATCCACACATAGACACATCTTAGGGAAACTATATAACATCAAAACAAGATGATCTGAAAAGTAACTAGAGGAAGAAATATGGCTTACAGTGGAACAATAATTAGTCTTAAAGCAGACTTCACAACAGCTAAATTAGATGACAGAGGAAATAAAATACCATTATCACATATGGATAGCAAATACTTATTGAATACAATTTTATATCAAGTTAAAATACTGTTCCAGAGAGAGCAGAAAATAGATGTAAGCAGAGATGGAGAGTGTTTTCATATCATCACTAAAGTTTGGAGTTGAAGGACTTGGTGAAAAGTTAATAAATATGAGGCAGGATTGCATTTCACAGAGTTCTTTATAGGACAAAAACTGATATGCTGACCACATTCACCTCTCAATACTTTCCCCATTATTCTTTAACACATCATATGATCTAATTTTAAAACTGTTGGGGTCCATGGGGAGGACCCAATATGTACTCTTCTCAATTCTGAAAAAATATAATAATTTTGTGACCACATATCTAGACCCTTCTGCAATCTTGTCTCTGGCCCTGCATGAGAGACCATACCATTTTGCAGTTTAAATTCTGACTCTGTCTACCTAACAAATTACATTATTTTATTGTCCATTTCACCACAAAACTTGTTTTACTAGTTGATGTTGCTAACTCCAAGGAAATCTGAATCATTGGCCCATGCCTTGTGATGCCCTCTTCTTCCATGCTGGCCATGTCCCATGACTCCACCTGCTGGCCATGAGTCAACAGAAATTATGCATTGTTCTTATTTCACAACCCCACTTGCTGACCAATGAGTCAGTCGACCATTGAAAGTCTTCTTGCCCCCACCAATCAGAAAATGAACGATGTAAGTTTACGGTCTTGTTTCCCTAGCAACTCATTTCTTTGATCATCAGCTCGTTGTAACTGTCCCTTTTAAAACCTTGATTTATTTTTCTTACCTCAGGATGTGTCTTTAGTTCATGCCAAAGGTGAATAGTTTCTGATTTGCAAATCATATCCAAACTCTCTTTAATACCTCAGAATAGTCCTGTGGATTTTTTGTGTATAGGTCCAAGCATATAACTTAGGTAAAAAACCAGTAGGCCTTCTAAACCTGGGTGAGGTGAACTTAGCCACTGAGCCTGAAACATGGAGCCCAGCAGTCACCCTCCCTTACAAGGAGTAGTTTACCCCAGGAGGGGCAGGGTAGATCAATGCATCCTGTGGACAGCCCATTCCTAATGGCCGGAGAACCTGATGAGAACATGCTCAATTTAATTTTCTGAATTTACCAATCTTATAATGATTCCAGTGCCACTGGTGCAGCTTGAGTAAAGAGAGGAGCTAGGAGTGTTATTTTAATAAGGATCCCTTTACATGGGAGGAATCATCAGGAAAAGGGAAGAAGCATTTACTCCATTTCTACTGTTTCACTGTGAGATAGTATTATTCCTATATATAAATTTTGAAAATATATGTGTTCATGCTTTTTACAAATTTGTGGACTCATGAAGATCTTAAATATCCTTCAAAAATGTTAAAGGTAATTTGCATGAATAGAAAAATGCTTCTAACATTTGTGTCAATGAGGCTGAATCTCAGTTCAGCAATAAAGATGCAATTAATTGGTAAAATCTCCCAAAGCACAAGAAGAGAAGTGATGGTATATGTGCTCATATAGCAATTTCTTACCTATTATATTGGTATAGGGCTGCTGACTAGAGATTGCAAGGTTAGATTTCATATTAATTGTTTACCAAGTAAGAGACACCTATGCTAGGTACTAAAGATTATATTTCAGATTTGTTACACCCAAAAATACTCATCAGGTTAAAAAAAAGAGAAGTGGGCTGCAATTTTTATTCAAATGAGAACACCTTAGAGCTGTAAATTGATGTAGCATTTCAGTTTATGTTGAAAAGAACTCAGCTAAAGGCACAAAGTTAAGGAGACCCAGATACCTATCGAGTGTAGAGAGGGTGAGTTGGGGAGTGGCAATAGGTGACAAGACTAGAACAATAGTTTGGAAACATGTGTTAGAAGACTTCAAATACCAGTCTGAGAACTTTATGTTAATTCGGTATATAATAGAAAACCACAGAAGGATATTGAGTTAAATAGATCCCTGATCTGTACTTAGGGAAGAACAATTCAGCTTTCAGCAGTGTGAAGGGTGAGTTGGAATGGGCAGAGCAAATGACAGAAAAGAAATATTTAATCAGAGAATATCAGTGAACTGAAAGGTCAGCAAATGCCCTCCCCAACATGTGGTACAATCTGTGATGAGGCCATTTGTACATTTTGAGGAAGAGGCTCTGACTGTTGGACTCTCCCTCTCCATTAGTTTTTTTTCCATTCATCCTAATTCTACATTTCAGATTTGTACAGAGTAACCTAACCTTTGATCCTCAAGAAGGACTTCAATTTTTCTTTAAAAAATAATTGTTTTTTTGCTCCCAAACTAACACTATCAGTGGTTTCTAATGTTTCTTATAAATCTTTACTTTGTTCATCCATGACAAGAACTGAAACTAGACTATGTCTCTTGAAGACTGGTATTTAGAAATTAAACTCCTATTATATTTTGCCTAAGGCAGAGAATAGCAAAGTCCAATTTCCATATTCTAAAGTTGATAATTCTATTACTACAGTTCAACCATGACCAGTTTTTGAGTATTGACTATATGACAAGCCTCATGTCAAGAATTATACATGCAAAATCTTATTCAGTGCTCACAACACCCCTAAGAATTAAGCACTATTATTGTCTCCTTAACGAAGACAACATTCAGATCAAGAGAGATTAAGATCACATAAATTGTAAGGAGTAGAGCTGGGACTAGAATCACTTTTACCTTACCCCAAAGCCCATGCAACTAAAAATAATGATTGATGCTTCTTCTCTTTAGGTTACAAAAGCTTCTTTCTTGTTTTCTTTTTCTCTAGAGAACAGGCAGTGATATCTCATACCTAACTCACCATGTGCCTAAAATTAGTGGTTATGAAAATTGGCAGCATATAGGAATCATCTTGAAAGCTTTTAAAAACTTCTCATGCTTGGACTTTACCCCAGACCAATTAACATAAATTCTTGTGCAATGGGATATTTAAAATTCCACCCAGGTGATTGTCATGTATTATCAGTCAAGGTCTACTGCCTTAAATCTTTTTCACACATGCTGCTGTTAAGTGCCGTATCCCTTATTCTATACCTAAGTAGTTGATTTGAAGATACAAATATAGGACATGTATTTGGTCTATCATTCCATCTTGTCACCCAGCTGATTTTGTCACCCAGCATAAACCTCCCAGTTTATGTCATTTAAAAATGTTCTAAGAACTCCTATAATGTTTTCTTCTAAATCTTGAAGAAAGTCAATAAACAGGAAATGGGCTACGAGCATGTTGGCTTGATATCCTTAGACATAAGTAGATATAAATTTACATACTTATGCTTGCCTCTAGTTAATTTCTTCACTTTATAGGAATGCCATTAATGACCTTTCAAAAAACTTGGTGAAATACAAATATACTATTTATAGCACATTTTTCTGCTTTACCAATAATAACCTTTTCACAAAAAAGAATTACTGTGTCCCTGCCATGGCATATTCTTAGTTATGGTTTATTCTCATTCTTATTCCTTAAAAATCCACCTACATACTAATCACCACCTCAGAGCCTTCCTCCCAGGGAACTCAACCTATAGCACATAGGGCCTAATCCGGGTCTGAAAATCACATATTGGGACAATGGGAATATATGAGGTCACTGAGAAGAGTGAAAAAACTAAACAAGATGGTGTGGACATACATCATGGAATGCCTATATTAAAGAATTTAGTGGAAGAACTTTTGCATTGATAGGAGGATGGAGACATAGGGAACCAGGAACATCAAGAGTCAAGTGTCATACTAGCTGAAAGAGGAAACAATTTTAAGAAGACAGATGTTACCACTATCAAATGATATTCAAAGGTTGAGAAGGATAACAGTGAAGCAAAATACTTCCATGTCTCCACTCAGAAGGTGTTTCAGGATGTCTGCTTGGGATAAAAATCCTGCTGAAAGAAAGAGAGGAAAATAAGACTGGACAGAAGTTGCTACAGTTGTGATGTAGTCTCAAGGGAAGCCTTAGCTGACCTGGCAAGGAGTTTCGAAGATGAAATGATGAAGTTGGGGTGAGAGAGATGGGCTTTTATGTCCCAGTGTTGATCAGTCACTAAATGTGGGCACCCCAGGAAGGAGTATTTGACTACCTATCTTCTCCATGGACCACCCTTGGTAATCTTTAAAACACAAAATTTATATTATGTCATCTCTGTATTCTAAACACTACTCAGGCTGCTTGACCTGGTGTCTCTCTGAGCATACCACTCCTACTTCCTTGCTTATTCCCTCTGTTCTAGCCTTCAGGCTACTTTTGGAATATGCCAGATGAATTCCCTCCTCAAAGCCTTCCCACATGCTGTTCCTTCCTTAGTCTTCCCACTAACTTTACTTCAGCCATGTTACTGCCTCAGACAGTCCATTCCCGACCAGACTGAAAGAAATTCTTTTTCCCCACTCTCTATTTCCTGACACTGACTGAGGTTTGTTCACAGCAGTTACTATTTCTTGACTTTCAGTCAGTTGGAGTATAATATGCATATCTAAAAGTAACAATTTTATATTATTATTATTAACATGAAAAGGTGATTCTGCCTCAACTAAGCTTAGTCTTCAATTTAACATGCATCTCCTACTATGGCCTGGCAATTATATTTGTAAAAGACTTATGTTTAAAGGGGTAAGTGTTATCTAAGAGACTAGGGTATTATATAAGACTTATACAAGTCTTATATCCTGAGATAATCCAGAAAAAAGAAATAATTTTGCTTCCCATCAAAGAAAATAAATTATTGCTTTCATCAAATCTAAATAGTATCCTATGAGAATTGTTGATTGCCTTGTAAAAAACTAAACTACTAACAGCACTTTATCATTTTAATCTGGGAAGGACCAAGTTGTTCTGATTTCACTGCATTATGCTTTATTATTAGAAGTAAAAAGTCTATTTTAAATAAAAATTATCTATTCTTTTCAAAAACTGTGTTTATTTATTTAGTCCTTATCTCCCCCACTGGAACATGAGCTCACTTACAGAAAAGAATATCTTGTTCGCTGCTAGTCTTGTGCACTCAGTACTAAGAGAATGGTAGAAATGAAAACAAAAATGCAAAAGGATATTGCAGAGCAAGTGATGGAAATCTGTAGCCAGATCATCCAGTCAAGAGGATCTCTCCATGAAGAAAAGGAAAGAGAATTCTCGTATGACAGAAAAGTAAGGAAAATTTCTTTACTCTTAGAAAAGAGAAGGGATATTTGAGTCTATCTATACTGAGTGGAGAAGTTGCTAAAAGAATGGGAGGAAATGAGGAGTAGAATACGGGAAGGATTATATTGTTCAGAAATCTTGGTTACAGACACTCCAGTTGAACTAGATAGACAAAAAGAAATAAATAGTTTGACTCAAATAATCAAACTGAAGGAAAAAGTACAGTGCTGACCTTCAAAACCTAAAACTAGTAACGTGTATGCTGCCAACATAGTTCTGCTTCCTTTCTCCAAACTTATCTCTGCTTCTTTCTGACAGTTTTATTATCCTCTAACTGCTGGCTGGTTTTCTTCACATACACATAAGTACTAGTAGCCTCTAACTGACATTCTCACAAGTTTTTAACAAGTGGAAAGGATCTGTTCCCCAGAAACTAATGGAAAAAATGAGGAACTTTGATTGGCCCTCATTGAGTCAGACTCTCATCAACAGACCAATCACTGATGAAGGAGAGGATTTCTAAGAGAATAATTTCACTTAAACCAAAGGTCCAAGAAAGAACACAAAAAACTCCCCTAAAGAAGAAAAACAGACAAAACAACTATGATTGATTACCAGGATACATTATGTTTGTATTAAGTTTTAAAAATGCATTTTGATAGTTCAAGAAATAAATACAGGAAGGACCAAAAAGATATTATATATAAAATTACATAATTAAAAAGAATTAAAAAGCAATTATAAAGTAATCTTCTATATAGATTTTTCAGGATTCTTTATAAGTGCTCTTATCCATGTTTATATTTCTCAGTGTCTTGTATACCACATAGTGTGTTGAACAATAAATTTTTAAAAATAATCTTCTAAATACACTCAGTATTACTTTTTTCTCTTGAAACTTCTTAAAATCAGTCATAAACTTCTAATTAAAGAAGAGATAGATCAATTTTTCAAGTAAAGAGATCACAATTTGCATACAAAATGCAAGCCACAGTTATAGAAAATGAATTTTTTTATACACACACACACACACACACACACACACACACAATATATATGTATTTAGAATGGAAATATTAATTTATCTGACTAAAAACTTTAAAAACTATACACACATACAAAACAAGCTATGTATATTTTCTTTGATTTTCTTTGATATTCAAAATTCTGATCTATAGTCATGTAAATTACTTATTTTTTTATTCCATCTTTAATAGTTACATTCACATTATCATCAATTTTAAATTTCAAAAAAAATTAAAACTTTTATTTTTCCTTAGGCTCACTCATCCTTCCTATTAAATCTTTATGATTCTATTTCTTAAATATTCCATTTGCATAAAATTGTCTGCAATTAAAATTAATTAAGATAATCTGTCAGTTGAAAGTAAAGCCATTTTATCAGCAGGTATCACTTGTTAAGCAAACAGAGAATAAGTTTCTGGGAAAATAGTCAGCCCTTGTTACTAAGTAGACAGAGTGGGAAAAAAATCCCTTTTAATTCCTCCTTCTTGGAGGAGGTGTTATATATTGAATCATTAGATACAATTAGCTAATTATGCTTCTCTAACAGCTTATTTTTCAACACACTATAGATTCAATAATTTACACTTTGGCAATCTTCTTTCATATGAATTATGATAAAATTCTTATAAAAACACCACATCTTTTAACTGTCAAAAGAGCTCTCTAGCCAGAGTTGTTTAGAAATTAGTTTTTTTAGTGTATGTGTCTAAACAATATTTATTATTGCAGTTACACTGATTTTAGATAGGCATTTGTGGATTTTTGTTATGTAAGTAAGCAATTAAGAAGGATTGAAAATGCTGAGACTATCTGAATATAAGATAGAGAGTGAAATGATACATGAAAGTATTAAAATTCATGATAGAGGCACAAGAAACCTTTTGATGAAGATAGAAAAAATAACTTACTAGAATATTAAATTCACTATAAAAATGGAATAAAAGGTAATATCATTATTATGAGTATCAGTGCTAGGAGACCAAAAATCATTTTAAGTTTTGGAAAAGTTATTTACTGACTGATGAAATGGATGATTCCAAAATTTCATTAATTTGAAACTACATATCAAATCTTCCCTATATTGGGGAGGAAAAATAATTTTCTCTCTACCCTCTGTTGGCTGAGATCTCTATAATAAAAGATTAACAAGAGAAAAACACACAGAAGTTTATTAACATGTACAGCTCTTGTGTACACAGGAGACACACAGGTAAAAATGTGTAACTCCCTGAAGTGGTTTAGAATTCAGGCTTAAATACCACCTTGATAGAGAAAGGGAATGGTGGATGTAGGCTTCTTAAGGGAGAGTAAATTATTTTTAGGAAAGATGAATGGACCCTCAGCAGAATAGATGGCCTGATAGTTTGTAAAGATATTCTGGAGGTGATGTTAATTTCTACTCTCCTCTCCTGTGGTAAGAGTCCATCTTCTCTAGTTGATGAAATTCCCAGGGATGGGATTGATGATAATTGAGTTCCTCTCAGAGGCTCAGTCTTTAGGCAGATAAGAGGAATTTAGAGAAAGCCACTTCTTGCATTTGCTATTTTCAAGTGCCTATGGCTCAAAATAATCAATATATTAACTTTAAAGTAGCATATTGTGGAGTGACATGTCCTGAACTTTTATAGTCATTTTTTGGGATTGTATATTCTTCTACCGTTTGTAAGTTTCTTACATTTTAGGTGAAGTAATAAAAGGACGATACCAAACGTAATAAGGCAGGACTTCATATTATAATTTCTAGCACATCCACTAGAAAGTATAATAAAAATGTGTACTACAAGCCATTAGGGAAAAATGGAATAATAAATAAACACTATTTGATTTTCCAAGGAAAGTGAGAAACGGAAAGTTTTAAACTACCAACAAAAAAGTGAATCAAGACAATTAGAAGTAGATATAACTATATATCACTAATTGTATTAGTGTAGGTGAAAAATGATACCCTATTTAAAAAATAATACTTTCAGACTAAATAAATTTTTATTCAGAATAAAAATTTATTTATAAGTAAACTTATAAGAGTCAGAATAAAAGAAAAAATATGGATAAAAATATACAGTAAATTAATATTCCTGGTATATTCATAGTGTGTGCTGCAGGGAATTCAAAGCTTAAAAATAAATTTATAATTTTAAATGAATATACTAGGAAAAAATAAAGACTGGCATTCGATGATGCAGGCTTCAGTCTCAAGAAGATACAAAAGCATAACATTAAGCCCCCAAATATGGAAGGAATTAAAGAGTAAAAATTGGAATATAAATAAATAAATTAGAAAACAAACATAACATTTAAAAATTCAAGGGGGGCATTCCCTGGTGGCCTAGTGGCTAGGCTTCAGCACTCTCACCACATTTGCCTGGGTTCGATCCCCACTCAGGGAAGCAACAACAACAACAATAATTCAGGATGGTGAAAAGACAGTTAGTTTTTAATAAAATTTATAAAGCCCTAGCAAAATTTATTTAATTTATTTTTATTGTTAGACTTATTGGGGAGATATCTGTTAGCAAGGATTACAGAGTTTTCAGGCATACGATTCTATAGTGCGTTGTCAACTTGTTGAATAATAACTTCACCACCTAATGTCCTAGCAAAATTGATCAAAGACACAAGCATAGATTACTAAAATATGAATTAAATGTATATATCAATGAGATCATGCAAACACATTTTATAATCTTTATGCCAAGAATTTAAAACTGATTTGAAATGAATAAATTTCATTTCACAAAACTGACACAGAAATAGAAAATTAGAATGGTACTATAGGTACTAAAATAATGGAATACATTTAAATCCTTTCCACCAAGAAACTCTATGATAGTTGTTTTGACTGGTGAATTATTCTAAATATTTGAGAAATGAATTATAACAATTTTAATGAACTGTTCCAGAGAGTGGGAAATAAACATATAACATTTTATTACAACATTAAAAAGGTGAAATTGGCACTTTTCTCATAAACATGTATCAAAATTATAAATGAAAATTAGCAAATCAAATCTATCTATCATCTGTCTATTTATCAAACCATGACCAAGTAGGATTTATTTCAAAGTGCAAGTGTGATTTAAAATTCAAAATCTGTTAATATGGTTAATCATTGCTATAAAACATTGAATAAAGGAATATAAGGAAAGTTATTTGATAAAATCAACACCCATTTCTGACAAAAAGGCTCAGCAAACTAAGTGAAGAAGGGAACAGGCAAAAAGCATGTAAGGGAAAACTGTAGCAAACAATGCTCTCAAATAATAAAATATTGATAGAGTACTCTGTATCTGAGGTCAGGAATTTACTATTAGCTACTGTTTTTAAAAATGAAAAAGTAGTTTTTGTTATTTTAAGAAATTTTTAGCTATAAAAAAGTAAAATAGCTGAAAACTTTATGTAAAAAAAGAGAGCAATGTGATTAAACATTAAAATATACAAAAGATTCAGACACTAAGAGCAATACTGACATATGTCAATGACCATAGTATATATGCAGAAATTGACTCAAGTGAAATAGGGACTTTAATATTTGAGAATATTCTCATTTTATATCAACGGGAAGATGATGCACTATGAAGAAAAATTTTCAGGAAAACTGGATAGCATTCGAAAATAACAAAACCAAACCAAACCAAAGTTCATTTCATATCTCATAGTATACAAGGTCAGACAATTAAGTTTGCAAACATTGTAAAAAAACATGCTATACACCTCATTGCTAAGTATCATCACTATGTTCACCTTCTAAGCACTCCACTTGGGAGACTATGTACTGTTGCCAGTGCCTAGTCCATGCTTCAAACCATTTTTAAACTCTTTTTTCTGAAATGGTCATCAGAGCTGTTGGTGTACCCCAAATCTGACAATTAAGTTCACGAACTTGCCACTGAGCACTTACATTGGCAGCACTGTGCAAACAACTCAGTAAGGTGTCATAACCTTGGCAAAGTGACAAGTTCACAAACTTAATTGTCAGATTTTGGACGTGATGATAGCTCTGATGGCCATTCCAGAAAGAGTTCGAAAATTGCTTTGAAGGATGGACTAGGTGCTGGAGTCAGTGCATAGCTTCCTGAGGGGAGTGCTTAGAAGGTGACCATAGTGATATTCAGAGATAAAGTATATGGCACTTTTTCTAGGATGAGTTCACAAAATTAATTTTCCAACCTTGTATAGTCAGAAAAATTCTAAATGGTTTTATTTAGAATTAAATCTGAGTTATAAAAACATGGAAGTACTAAGACAAATTATAGGTAAATGATTTTACAATCTAGGTGTGACAAAGGCTTTCTAATTATGATACAAAGTCATGAAACTATGAAAAAAAGAAATGAATAACTTTTATTATATAAATATAAAAATCCTTCTGCTTAGCAAAAACACTATCTCAAAATGAACAAATTAAGTTTGCACAATGCTATATCTCCCAAGTTGAAGTCTAAGATTTTACTATACTCATAAAACAACAAGTTCACTTGCCACAATTTTATGGATTCTGGCAGATGTGACACTACTAAGATGTGACACTGACAAAGAACTTCATTACTAATGGCACAGAAGTCATCGTGGTTTCATGTTTGCTTCAGTTCCTCCTTGTTCTCCATATCCCATGGGAGTGGTCTGGAGGCAGACCCAGGTAGATGCCAGACAGGTACACAGTGGGTTTGTGCAACAACTGAGGAATCCAAAGCTTAGCAGACTCCAGTGTTTCTAAAGGGTCTGCCAGCAAAATAGCCAAAGAGAGGAAAATATTATCTTCATTATACTGGTCAGAAAAAAATCTCCCTTCTACTTTGGTGCAAGATACTGTATCTTGCAACACTGTTTGCTGTACAAACATTCTTCAAAATGTAATCTTGAAGAAGAGCTGTTTACTAGATATACAGAGACACCATTGAGAACTGTCTCCCAACACTGTTAGCCATAGTTTTTCACTTGTATAATGTGGATTGTCGAGCAAGTATGTGTGTATTTGTTGTAGATCATCAGAAGGGTAAGTCACAACACACTTTTGCTCATCTTTCTTTCTAGCCTGATTTTTGAACAAGTTGGAGAAAAAAAAAGAAAACATAAACATAAAGTAGCTAACAGATCCCAAAATACCACCTTTATTACTCATGGAAACAAGGTTAGAGAATGTTTTGGTTTTCAACATGTTGCTTTTCTTTCCTTTCCTAGAATGATGAAATACACTGTTCATTACCCAGATACTGTTACATAAATGTGTTTAGTTTGTGAAAACTGATTGAACAGTTTCCCTATAAGTTTACTTGTAGGTTTTCTATATTATATTTTAATAAAAAGTTTAAAAATAACAATGTGCAAAAAATTCTGTGTGTTATGTGTGGGAGGGAGCTTTAAGGACTGAAGAGAGTTTGAGTTGACTAGCGAGGACTTCGCCGTACAGAGTGTGGCCTTTAGAGCCTAATGTCACATTAGCTATGAGTGTTTGTTAGCACCAACATGTAAAGCTTTGCCAAGGGAAGTGTTTTGCCAAGGAAAAAGCAACCCAGCAAAACACTGGATGGAACAACGCTTACTCATGTAGAAAAGAAACAGAGGGGTATCAGCTTCACAAGTGGGTTTTGATCCCCTAAGGCCACCGAGTCTCTACCTGCAGCAGCTAAGATGAGACAACTGGCTTGCATGCACACTTCTTGTGCCGTTGCAGAAACAAGAACTCCATCCTATCCCTGCAGGGGACAGAGTAGTGGGGTTGACCTAATGCCTTGTGGCACATACACTTAAAACTAGGGAACACACTTTAAATCTGAATAGGGAAAGATAGTCCCACACAAGATGATAAGCCCAGCACAAACTGTGAGGACGTTTTCCACTCTTGTTAAGGAAGTGTTTAAGGCCTAAGGCCCATTCTCATGTGGCCGAGTGGGGACTTAAAGACTGCATGCACAAGACCGCCTTTTCCATATATGTTATGTAGTGCAGTTATAAGAATTAAATACAGAAATGTTTGAAAAGTATCTGGAATGATGCTAGCACCTAATAAGTATTCATAATGTAGACACTATTGTACTTATAGCTATAATTATATAAACTATATTTAAAAATATGTCTACATTTAAAACACTACATCAAACTATGTTCAAATATTATTTTACTTTCTACAATTAAAGACAGGTTTTATTTTTATAGTTAAATATAGTGCTTAGCTTTTAGTTTCTAACAATCTGTATTTGGATCGATTATTAAAGGACTTTAAAACTTAAATTTTGTGCCTTAAAATGATAAAAAAAAAATATTTCCCACAGTATGTTTAACTGCAAAATAATCAGTGCTCTACAAATATTATAGACAGAATAAAAAAATTATCTTTCTTGAGGCAGCTAGTCATATTCTGAAGAAACTCTTTCATTGTGTACAGTGTCAATAAAAGGTAGAGAAAGCCAGCTAAATTATGATCCCAATTTTATGTGGCTGACAAAATCCTAATGGTGTGTTAAAAACAAATGGTATACATGGAAAATTAGACCTATCAAATCTGAAACAGAGCAGTTTGGAAAATATTGGTTGGTTCAGAAAAAATGTCACTTTTCCCAGACTTTTTTCCATTTTCAGTTTGACACAAACGAGGATTATAAAATGCTAAAAGCACCAATGTTTGATTCATCTTGAAAGTACTAGAGACTACACAGAACAGCACAGTAAAAAATGCTATAAAAGTAAATGACAATATTTAAAGCCAAAATATGGAATCCTGATTGCAAATTTGAAAGTAAAAAATGACTCCCCATTATTAAATTCCTGAAACACACCTTTAATTGTAAAAATATAACTCAAAAAGGTATACTGTTTAATTTGGTCTTCATGTGAATTGTTGTATAATTGCATTTATAAAGACACTAGCTCATCAGGGGAAACTCACTTAATTCTATGCTAAATCTGCTAAAAGGCAATGAGGAACAGTCATTTAAAAATTAATTTAAAAGAATTTCTGACTGTGTCATGGGAAAACAAAAGTCATTAAGCGGTATTATTAATATTCACAGCAGCTGTTACAGAATCATGCATCAAGTCCCCATATTCAAACTTGCTTTCTATATTGTGTCTTAAAATATTACATTGGTCTGTAGTTCATCATATGTTAATGAGCTGCAAATAGCTTTAATTTCAATTTCTTATCAAATTGTTCATAGAGAAGCATTTGCTGGATATATGTCTGGGACTGCTTTTGAGTTACTTCAAAGAAACCTACCAAAAAAACCTATTGTGTACTCCCAAACAATCCTGTAGACATATTGAGTTACCTTTTCCCATCCATCTGACTTCTTTGCTCTGTATATCCAATCAGCCTTTAGCCAGTGAGCTATAATCTTCTGCTGTCTTGAGGTATCTCTGCCTTTATTTATGCTATCTGCTATACTTAAACATTATCCAAAGCACTCACATTTCTCTATGCAAACTGAAATCTTTGTATTAAATCCCACAGTTGAAAATATACATCTAAGCATATGACAGACCAAACTCAGGTTTTTAGATTTATGTTTGTTCTCTTAAAGGGCCCACACACAGCCTCACTCCCTCATAGGCACTCATCCCGGGCTCTGGAGGAGGTATGGTCACATGAGGGGTGCCAGAGACATAAAAGGAGAGACTGAGTTATGTGGCTTCAGGACAAGGGCTAGAGAGACAGCCACCAAGTCTGTGAGCTGAACCTTCCTCGCATGGAACCTACAGAGAGGTGCCATCTTTCCTGTGTTGAGCCCTTCCCTTTGTGGCCAAATCAGAAATGGCATTAGCCTGGTGAACTTTACATCCTCCACCCAAGTGACTCCCTAGGAACTTGCCCTGCCCAACTTACATGCCACTGGAGGACTTTTGGGGCCCAGGCAACCAGCCCCAGTCAACTGATGTCTTTTTTGAACAATTATCAGGGGTCAGAAGACACAAAGTAGATGGTGACAGGCTTTTGTGTGCTTTGGCATTTTGCAGAGTGGCAGCAGGCTTAGCACTATTGCCAAACCTGAATCTGCATTAACTTGGAGAATACCACCCTGGTGACTCCCTGGGGCCCCGCCCCACCCCACCAATCACATATCACCTGAGGCTCTTTTAGTGGCTGAGCTTTACAGGCAACCAGCAGGTAACTTCAGACCTCAGGGTACCCTAGACCTTGTACTGAGCTTCCCCAGGCCCAGTAGTGGTGGAAACTGGCCTCAATTCACAGCATGGCCTCTCCTACAGGAGTCTTTGCCAAGCACAGGAACATACTGACAATAGATCATTTTGTAGCTTCTACCAGCTAAACCTAGGCTGGTCACAAGGAGCAGCTGAATTTGACTTGTATGGGAGCCCTGCCCAAGAGTCCCAGAACCAACACACCCAGAGGCCAGCTTCAGGTCACAACACAACACTATTAGATTTACAAGCAGCACACCTGGAGGGTGGTCTCAACAGGCACATGAGCCTAATGGGAAAGATCCTGCTCTGTAGTGTCAGCCCCCACACAGAATTTTATATGCTGTGAATGGGCCAATTCTTACAGTCAGTCAGACTGAGAATCAATCTTACACATTAATGTGCCAAAAGTAATCAAGGTTCATCTACAACAGGAGGGTGCACACAACCCATACAATAGTATTTCCTGAAGCACACAGCTCAGGTAATCAGGAAGACTGTGCAATTGGGCCACACAGAACACCTACTACATAAGGTGACTGTTGAAGCCTGAGAGAGATAGCACATATACTTAATACATAGGAACAAACACAGAAAGGCAGCCAAAATGAGAAAACAAATAAATATATCCCAAATAAAAAGAAAAGAAAAACTCCAGAATAAGAACTAAATGAAATGCAGTCAAACAACCTACCAGAAACAGAGTTCAAAACACTGGTTATAATAGTACTCAAGGAAATTAGTGAGAACTTCAACAAAAAGATACTAAGCATTAAAAAGGACATAGACAACATACAAAAGAATCAGTCAGAAATAAAGACTACAATAAATGGAATGAAGAACATACTAGAAAGAATCAACAGATTAGATCAAGCACAAGATAGAATCAGTGATTTAAAAGACAAAGCACTAAAAAATATTAAGTGGAACAAAAAAACATAAAGAATCACAAAATGAAGACTGTTGAAGGAACCTCTGGGACAACATCAAGTGTAACAACATTTGCATCATAGGAATACCAGAAGGAGAAGTGAGAACAGGGGATTGAGGAACTATTTGAAGAAATAATGACTGAAAACTCCCCTAACCTGGTAAAAGAAATGGACATATGAGTACAAGTCCAGGAAGCACAGACAGTCCCTAACAAGATAAAAATCAAAGAAGTCCACACCAAGGCACATTATAATTAAAATGCCATAAGTTAAAGACAAAAAGAGAATCCTAAAAGCAGCAAGAGAAAGGCAGCTACTTGCTTAAAGGGAGCTCACATAAGACTATCAGTTAATTTCGTAAGAGCAACATTGCAGCCAGAAAGCATTAGCACAAAGTATTCAGGGCTGAAAAGGCAGGACCTAAAACTAAGATTACTTTACCACACAAAGCTATTATTTAAAATGTGAAGAGCAGTAAAGAGCTTTCCCAACACCCCCTCAAAAACAATGAAAGGAATTCATCACCATCACACCAGTATTATAAAAAAATGTTATAGGGACTTCTTTAAGAAAAAGAGAGGAAAAAATATAAATAATAAAATGGCATTAACAACATATCTACCAACCATTACTTTCAATGTAAATGGATTAAATACTTCAATCAAAAGACATAGGATAGTTGAATGAATAAAAAGACAAGAACAGTACATATGCTGTCTACCAGAGACTAAGGTAAGATTGAAAAACATACACATCCTGAAGGTAAAGGAATGGAAAAATTATTTCATGTAAATGGAAACAAACAAAAAGCTGGTGTAGCAATGCTCATATAAGAAACAATAGACATTAAAATAAAGACTATAATAAGAGACAAAGGAGGATATTAATTAATAAATGGATTAATTCAAAAAGTGGTATAACCTTAGTAGCTATCTATGCACCCAACATAGGAGAACCTAAATATATAAAGTAAATATTGACCAATATAAAGGGAGAGATTGACAGTAATACAGTCATAGTCATAGTAAGGGACATTAACACCCTCATTGACACCAATGGACATATCTTCCTGACAGAAAATCAACAAGAAAACAGTGGTCTTAAATGAAATACTAGGTCATGAATTTAACTGACATTTTTAGAGCATTTTACTTCAAAGCAGTAGAATATGCATTCTTTTCAAATTCACATGAAACATTTTCCAAAATAAACCACATATTAGGCCACAAACAAGTCTTTATAAATTTAAGAAGATTAAAATAACATCAAGCAACTTTTCAGACCATGATGATGTAAAACTAGAAATCAATTACAATAGAAAAACTAAAAAATACACAAACACATGGAGGCTAAAAACATGCTATTAAATAATGAATGAATCAAAAATGAGATTAAGGAAGTAATAAAAAAATCTTGAGACAAATAATAATAAAAAATAACAAAATCTATGAGACACAGTGAAAGCAGTATTAAGATGGAAATTCACTCATAGCAATACAGGCTTACCTCAAGAAACTAGAAAAATCTCAATCTAATCTTATACTTAAAGGAATTAGAAAAAGGTGACCAAACAAAGCCCAAAGTAAGTAGAAGAAAGGAAATAATAAAGATCAGAATGGAAATAAATAAAATAGAGGCCAAAAAAAAAAAAAGAAAAGAAAAAGAAAAAAAGCAATATAAAAGATCAATGAACCAAAAACTATTTCTTTAAATAGAAAAACAAAATTAATGAAACTTTAACAAGACTCATTAAGTGAAAAAAGAGAGAGGACTTAAATAAATAAAATCAGGAATGAAAAAGAAGTGAAAACTGACACCACAGAAATACAAAAAGTTATAAGAAAATACCATGAGCAGTTATATGCCTACAAATTGGACCATCTGGAAGAAATAAATAAATTTCTAAAAATATGCAATCTTCCAATATGGAATCAAGAGAAAACAGAAAATTTGAACTGAATGTTTACTATCAACAAAATCAAATCAGTAATGAAAAAGCTCCCAATAAACAAAAGTTCTAGACTGCATGACTTTACATCTAAATTTTATCAAATATTTAATAAAGAATTAACACCTTTTAAACTAGTCCAAAAAATTTAAGAGGAAAGGAGTCTCCGAAGTTCATTCTATAAGACCATAATTATCCTGATTGCGAAGCTATACAAAGAGATTTAAGAAAAAAAGAAAATTATAGGCATATATCCTGATGAACATAGATATAAAAATCTTCAACAAAATATTAGCAAAACAAATTCAGCAATATATTAATAAGATCATACACCATGATCAAGTGGAATTGATCCCTGCAAGTGGTATGCAAGTTTGGTTTTTAATGTCTGCAAATCAATTAGTGTGATGCACCGCATAAACAAAATGAAAGATAAAAATTATATAATCATATCAATAGATGTAGCAAAAACATTTGACAAAATCCAGCATTCATTTATGATAAAATGTCTCAGCAAAGTAGGAATAGAGGGAACATATCTCAACATAATAAAGCCCATATATGACAAACACATACAGTTAATATCATACTCACGAGGGAAAATCTAAAGGCATTTTCCTTAAGATTAGGAACAAGACAAGAATGTCCACTTATACCACTTTATTTAATATAGTGTTGAAAGTCCTAACAACAGCAATCAAATAAGGAAAAAGAAATAAAAAATATCTAAATTGACAAGAAAGAAATAAAACTCCTGCTATTTGAAAATGACACAGTATTATATATTGTGACCTCAAAGAGTCCACCAAAAAAATATTAAAACTGATGAATGTATTCAGTAAAGTAGCAGGATACAAAATTAATATTCAGAAATTGGTAACATTTCTATATACCAATAATGAGCTATCAGAAAATGAAATTAAGAAAACATTCCCATTTATGATTGCATCAAAACATGCTTAGGAATAAATTTAACCAATGAGGTAAAACTATTCGTATTTGGAAAATTATAAGACACTGAAGAAAGAAATTGAAAAAGTTACAAATAAATAAATAAATAAATGGAAGCATATATTGTGTTCATGAATAGGAAGAATTAACATTATTAAAATGTTTATGCTACCAAAAACAATCAATAATTCAATATAATCCCCATTAAAATACCAGTCACATTTTTCACATAACTATAACAAATAATACTAAAATTTACATGGAACCTTAAAAGAACCTGAATAATCATGGCAAACTTGAGAAAGAAGAACAAAGTTGGAGGTATCACACTACTTGATATCAAAGTATACTACAAGGCCAACAACATGGTGGTGGCATGAAAACAGACACACAGACCAATGGGACAGGATAGAGTCCAGAAATAATCCCATGCCTATACAGTCATTTAATCTATGACAAAGAAGGCAGGAAAATACAATGGGGTAAAGATAGTGTATTCAAAAAATGGCATCAGAAAAACTGGATAGATACACGCAGAGAAATAAAACTGGACCACTTTCTTACTCCATATACAAAGATAAGTTCAAAGTGGATTAAAGGTTTAAATGTAAAACCCAAAACCATAAAACTCCTAGAAGAAAACATAAGCAGTAATCTCTCTGATACTGCCCTTAATAATATATTTTTCTGACATGTCACCTTATTAAAAGGAAACAAACAAACAAACAAAAGACATGAGACTACATCAAACCAAAATGCTTTTATACAGCAAAAAAAAAAAAAAAAAAAATCAACAAAATGAGAATACACCTATGGAGTAGGAGAAGATATTCACCAATGATACCTCTGATAAAGAGTTAATATCTAAAATTTATAAAGAACTCATGCAACTCAACAACAAAAAATAAACAATCCAATTTTAAAATGCCAAGATGATCTGAACAGACATATCTCCAAATAGGACATACAGATGGCCAATAGACATATGAAGAGATGCTTAATGTCACTAATCAACAGAGAAATGTAAATTAAAACCACAATGAGATATCACTTCATATCTGTCAGAGTGGCTACCATCAATAAATCAACAAACAACAAGTGTTGATGAGGAAATGGAGAAAAGGGAACCCTTATGCACTGTTGGTGGGATTGCAAATAGATACAGCCACTATGGAAAATATTTTGGAAGTTCTTCAAAAAAATTAAAAAAGAACTATTAATACGTTATTACCCAGTAATTTTACTTCTGGGTATTTATGTGAAAACACTAATTCTAAAAGATATATGCATCCTTATGTTCACTGCAAAGCTAAGTGCCTATCAATACACAATTGGATAAAAAAGATGTGGTACATACACACAATGGAATATTACTCAGCCATAAAAATAATTGAATCTTACCATTTGTAACAACATGGATGCACCTACAGGATATTATGCTGCGTAAAATAAGTCAGACAAAAAAAGACAAATACAATATGATCTCACTTATATGTGGAATCCAAAGAACAAAATAATGAAAAAAAAAAAAAACAAGCATAAACAGACTCAGATACAGAGAACGAAGTGAGGTTACCAGAAGGGAGATGGGTTAGGGGGTTGGGTGAAATAGGTAAAGGGATTAAGAAGTACAAATTGGTAATTACAAAATAGTCACAGGGATGTAACATACAGAATAGGGAATATAGTCATTAATATGGTAATAACTATAAATAGTGCCAGGTGGGTATCAGACTAATTGGGGAAATCACTTCATAAGTTATATAAATGTTATATACCTGAAACTGTTGTATACCTGAAACTAATATAAAATAATATTGAAAGTCAACTGTAATTGAAAACAAAATACTGAAGAGTCCTCTTCAAGTAGACAGAAAATGAACCCACACACAGTATAATTAAGACAAGATAAGGATAAATAATATGTCAACTGTAATTTAAAGAATAATACACATTGATTTTATAAAAGAACAATTATAACTTTATTGTGAGATTTAAATATATATAGAATTAAAATTTTGAAACATAAATGACATAAGTATGCAAGGAATAAATATAATAAAGGATATTAACATCCTGTATTTATTAATGAGATTAAAAGCAATAATTAATGTTAGACTTTTGTTAATAATGCACGTTATAATATACAATAATCATAAAATTTGAATTTACTTCCTTAACAACTTTGACTTTATTACATGTATAGAATATTTATGTAATTGCAAAATATACCAATTTTTAAATGGCATGTGGGACATTTTTAATATTTTACCATATTTTGGGTCATAAAGCAAGAGTCATCAAATTTTAATGAATTTAAGTTTTACAGAGCATGTACTGTAACCACAGCAGTATTGAGCTAGAAATCAATAACACAAAAGATATCTAGAACACCACCAATCATTTCAAATTTAACCAAGACACGAATTCATAGATGAGAGAAACAAATACAGTGTAAAAAAATACTTTGAAATAAATGATAATAAAAATGACACATATCAAAGCTTTCTGGGATGTAGCTAAATCAATACTTATAAGAAGTTTTATAGCATTTGATGTATATAATATAAAGAAGATAAAATTCACTGTAGTAGCATTAATCCCAAAAACCTAAAAAATTAAGAGCAAATTTCTAAAAAGTAAACTAGAATGAAGATAATATTAAATATTAAATTAAAAAAGTAAATTAAGAACTGGTATATGAGGTCTGACAATCATTCTAGAAAAGTGCTACATACCTCATTGCTGAATATCACTACAGTAACCTTTGAAGTACCCCCCTTGGGAAGCTATGCACTGATGCCAGTACCTAGTCCACCCTCAAAAGCAATTTTGGAATTCTTATCCTGGAATGGCCATCAGAGCTGTCATCATATGACACTTGATGTCTTGAATGTCATTAAAATGTCTTCCTTTCAATACTTCCTTTATTTTCAGGTAAAGAAAAAAGTCATTGGGGCCAGATCAGTTGAGTAGGGAGGATGTTTTAATTCAGTTATTTGTGTACTAGCTAAAAACTCCCTCACAGACAGTGCCATAAGAACTGATGTATTGTCATGATGCAAGACCCATGAGTTGGTGAAAAGTTTAGGTTGCTTTTCTCTGACTTTTTCATGCAGCCTTTTCAGCACTTTCAGATAGTAAACTTGTTTGACTGATGGTCTAGTTGGTATAATTTCTAAATGTACAATCCCTCTGACATCAAAAAAAGTTTAGCAACATAATTTTGCCTCTTGATTGGGACTGATGGAACTTTTTTGGTTGTGGAGAATTGGTTGACTTCTATCCTGCACTTTGACACTTTGTTTCAGGGTCATATTGGTACATCCAAGTTTCATGGCCCAAAACATTATCTTGCCTCTCCAAAAGATCTTGGCAAACTTTGTCTCTCCCTTTGCTTTTTGTTCATTGGGGCGCTCCTTCACGACTACCTTTGCACATATCTTCCTCATACTAAGATTTTTAGTTAAGATTTTCCTGTTTCTTTATCAATGTTTACTTGGTCTGCTACACTTGTCATAGTCAGCCAATGACTTTGATGCATCATTTGACACATTTTTTGCAATGTTTTTGTCAATTCTGCTTGTTACTGGATGCTCTGATTTCTCTTTAGCATCTCAGTGACTCTTTTTCTCCCCTCAGAAAAACATTTAATCCATTTGTACACTGCCGTTTTCTACGTGGCATTTTGCCCATAAACTTGGACATCCCTGATTTCACTTTCACCCTTGCCAAGTTTAACAGGAAATTTAATGTTCATTGCTTTAGTCCAAGCTCCAGCATTCTCACGACAGCACACAAAAACACACAGCAACAGTAATGAACTCCACTCATTGACACTACCACGTGTCAACATGAAAGCTGTAAGACACAGATGTACCAAAGTTACGAAACCTAACTGAGTTGTTTGTGCTGCTGATGTAAGTGTATGGTGGCAATTTCATGAATTTAATTGTCAGACCTCATAAAATAGAAAAAATAGACCTAATGTAGGTTCTTGGAAAAAAACTTAAAAATTAATAAGCCCTTGTAGAGTGACTAAGAACAAAAACAAAAGGCACAAATAACCAACAAGATAAAAAAACAGAATTTAAAAAACTAATACAGATTTTGAATAACTCCAAGCTTACCAATTTTAAAAATTTGGCAAACTGAAAAGCAACTAGCAAAAATTTCTAACCAAATGGAGATAAGACGAATTAGAAAATATTAGAAGCTCTGTAACAATTACAGATATTGAATCCAGAAATAGAATTCTTTCCACAATTAAATTCATAAATAAATGGCCTCAACAGTGAATCCTAGACATTTGAAAAAGTAATAATGCCTATCATACACATTTCTCCAGAAAAAATATTAATACCCACTCCAAATATTTTATGAAGCCAACAGAAATCTGATATGAAACCCTGACAAGAATATTACAAGATTAGGAATTTAAGGTAAAGAGGATTATTAAGATTAGTGAGGACAATCTATGAATAAATAGCATTCAAAAATAACATTAAACACACATGTCACAATAGCTATAAAACTCTCAAATGGAATTACAAAGTGAGAGAGCTTGCAAAGCAGACCACATCAATAATAATGACTTGGCATTTATCAGTTGTTACAATTCATCAAGCATCTTCTATGTGCTTTATTCACATAATTTCCACAACAGCCTTATATAGTGAACACAATTTTAACCCCACTACATTATTTTCCCTCCTCCTTTTCTCTCTTACTCTTCAACAAAATCACCACTGGGACATTCATTTATGGACGGATGCCTTCCACTTTTTCTAAACCTCACTGACTTGCTAAAAGATAATAAAAGGTAGTTTCTAAATGTGCTGAAAAATTGAGATTCACAACAAGAAAAACCAAAGATGAATGTTTGTCAGAGAAAAGAATAAAGGAAGCAACAGGAAAAAACAATCCCTGAAATTTCCAGCTCCAAGGACATTGTTCTGGTATCTACTTTCTGGAAATTATGGAACCCTGATAGTGGTCTAAGTTTGACCCAATTAGAATGGGAAAGATAAAACAGGTAAAAGCACAATAGTCTAGAGGTGCATTAGAACATAATGCTGAATTTCTCTTTCTTCTGAGATGTGTCATGACTCTACTTAAATTACCACTCTGCAGAGATTTTTTTGTCCTAATTCTCAATGTGCAAATCTAGTTATGCATTAAATAAATGTGACACACTAATAGGTTAGAATGTAGTTTCTACTATCTATGAAAATAAAGATATTTATGAAGTTTTGCATAATAAAAACTCAATTAAAATATAAAAGAAGACTGAGAAGATATTGATGTCCTATAAGCAACTTAACTGCTTATAATATTAGTTAAAATTTTGGAAGTAACTTCTTTATCAACATAAAGATATTTTACTAAGCAACTTCTTTTACTATTAAGAATGTGGATTACTGAAAAATAAAGATTTTAAATTCTGATTTCTGATTAATTTTTAAATAAAATACAACTTAATTTATTTGCAACTTTTAAAAACAAAACTGTGACATTTATAATATATTTTAAAAATATAAAAATTAGGGGATTACCTAGAAAATATTTTTCCCAGGAATGCTCTAAGACTGTTTGAATACCAAAGAAGAGTTACAAGAGAAATGTATCAGTAAATAACAGGGATAGAAAGACACTGGGTGCTACGATCAGGATTTTGATAATAATTTTGCTGATTAACAATCCAACTGTCTAAACTCTATTGGCTTAAAATAGGAAGCATTTATTTCTCACTTAGAACACTGTATGGTACCTCAAGATTTGCTAGGCCCAGCTGAGATGTTCTGAGCTGGGCTCCAGGTCATGGCTGGTATTCAGGCTACTCCCTATGTATTCTCATTCTCCTTGACCACAGCTACTCCAGGCATCGTCTTCTCATGGCACATGACAGAAGTGTGCGAAGTCGAGCCAAAGCACAGACACAGAGCAAAGCCTCTATTCCTATTAGATACACTAAGGTTTCATAGGCCATGTGGAGAAGCCCAAAGGCAATGGTGCAGGGAAAATACACCTGATGTATCCTAGCAAGGTGTTTATAGAACTGCAAATCAACATGGCAGAAAATGTGCGTGAATAATTCTTTTACAGAAAGGAAGTGAAGCATTGGAACAATAATTTAACATACCATTTTAGGGAAATCACCATTCCCATATTTCTTAAAGAATAGTTGCTGCCTACCTAATTGTATGTTCCCAGAAATGCAAAAATCTTCAAAATCTTATAATGTAAACTGCAACAGATTTATTTTTGTGGAACCATAAGAAACTAAATGCTTAATGAATTGTCTAACCATTTTCATAGTTTAAAACCAGAAAGAAAAATTATCCAAAGGAAAAATTATATGTGGTAAAAGGGGACAGCAAGCAATTGACCCTGAATTTGCAAAGCAGTGGTTTCTGAAGATTACTTCCCTGAAATGTTTATTAATCTTTAAATGTGTTCTTCAATCAACACAAAGTTTTCACATAAAAATATAGTAAAACATAATTTAAAATGTAAGTGTCCTACTTATGTTCTAATGAGTTCATAAATATTGCACTAAAGGTTTTGTATAAGAATATTAAAATGAATTGTCCAAAATAACCTCTAAATAGTCTTTTATTATATTATTTATTGTAGCAATAATCCTGAACATAATTAATTTGTATAACTAAAACAGTGAGATGAATGAATTTTTTTTTCGGTACATCACAAATTTTCATGAAGACATTTCTATTTAATTAGGCTGATTCCAAGTGCAAAGAATATATATGTATGTTCTGTTTTATAATGCTTCTCATTTATGAGTTTCTTTGGTAAATGGAAAATACTCATGCAGTAGCATGATCAGCTAATACCATTTCTGTGATCATTATATAACAGGAATATCACAGATTTAATAGTTTTAAATACAAATGATGATGCTCCAAACCCTTACCCTGATTCACAGTAATTCAATTTTTTTAATTCACCTTCCCAATATTTTAGAGAATTTTCAGGCCATTTGTACACACTCATAAAATGGTACTCATAAGCTTCAAGGACATCAATAATCTTTAAATGAGCAGGATAGAGGCACACATCAGGAAGATAGAATCTACAGTGATCAGCTTTGGCCATATCTTGATGTGCACAGGTGTTGCACTGCCATTGCCTCTCACTATCCACAGGTATGAAAATATTTTACAGAAGGAGGGTTACCATGTCCTCTCTCTGTGAGACATTCCTTAAAGGGAGGTCATAAAGCCTGTCTCAGGATGGTGGCAGTCTCTGCCTGATCTGTTAAAGTTTCCAAAACATACATACATATATCCAGAGGTGTTGAGTTAAGCTGGGTAAAAAGTAGCCATCACTGTACTGGTAACCAAGAATTCTCTCCAATCCTGAGTGCATTTTGTTTATCAAGATGGTGTTCACTGAATAAGCTTCCTCTTTAGGTATTTTTCCTTTGTTCTTACTATGTAACAAAAGTTGAAAATTACTCCATTCCATTATACATATTTGCATACACCCAAACTGTATGGGATCAAAGTAAAAATGTTCATAAATTAATATATGCAAACAGTAATGTGGAAAAGTGGAAAAGGGGCACAAACCAATTCTTCCAGCCAGTAGAATTCAAGGTCAAATTTAAGTGGATATGATTGAGGAAAGATAGGGTTTAAGTTGAATACTCGACTGTCTTAGCCACACATGACCCAACTAAATGCCTTATTACAATTATATTACACCTTTGTATACAAATAAATGTTACCTAAAATTCATGAGCGCAGTTTACTCATGGAAAAATACTTCAGTGACTATAATTATAGTTCCACTTTGAACATTTCTGTATACCTTCTTTTTCCATAAAAATGTGACCCAAGAATGACAAATTATTTCTTTCACGTGTTTATAAAAAGCATAAAAACATATAGCTTTCTTTTATATTTATTTATTTTAAATATTTTTTCATTTTTCAATTACAGTTGATATGCAATAGTATATTAGTTTCTGGTGTACAACATAGCAAATATACATTTATACAAATATTAAATAAAGAACCCAATAAATCTAGTATTCATTTGACACTATATGTAGTTATTACAATATTATTCACTATATTCCTTGTTATTTGTTGCATCCCTACGACTATTTTGTAATTACAAATTTGTACTTCTTAATCCCTTTTCCTTTTTCACCCACCCCTTTAAACCCCCTCCCAGCTTACAATCATCAGATGTCCTCTGCTCTATTGGTTTGTTTATGTTCTATTTGTTTGTTTATTTTGCTATATAGATTTCACTTATATGTTGAAAGATTTCAACATGATAAGATTTCATTCTCTTTATGGCTGAGTAATATTTTATTGTATATATCTACCACTTCTTTCTTATCCATCCATCCATTGATAAACACCCATCTTGCCTCCATATCTTGGCTATTGTAAAAAACATATGGATGCACATGTCCTTTCAACATTGTGTTTTGGGTTTCTTCAGATAAATACCCAAAAGTGGAATTACTGGATTACCCTTTGTCTTGTGTTATAGTCTTTGTTTTAAAGTCTATTTTGTCTGGTAAAATATGCTAGCACAGTTTTTTGTTTGGTTGGTTGCTTCTATTTTTATGAAATATCTTTTCCCATCCCTTTACTTCTAGCCTGTGTGTGTCTTTTAATCTAATATTAGATTTTTGTAGGCAGCATGTGTAAGGGTCATGTTTTCTTATTCATTTAGCCACCCTGTTTTTGATTGGAGCATTTAACTTATTTACATTTAAAGTAATTATTTGTAGATATGTAGTTATTGCCATTTTGCAATTCATATTTTTTCTTCTTAAAAATTCCCTCAAATATTTCTTGTAATACTGGTTTAGTGATGATGAACTCCTTTAGCTTTTTCTTATCTGGGAGACTTTTTAATCTCTCCTTCAGGTTTAAATGATAATCTTGCTGGGAGAGTAGACTTGGTTGTAGGCTCTTTTTATCACTTCGAATATTTCCTGCCAATCCATTCTGGCCTGCAAAGCTTTTGTTGAGAAATTAGTTGATAATCTTATAGAAGCTTCCTTGTAGGTAACTACTGTTTCTCTCTTGATGCTTTTAAATTCCTTTTTTGTCTTTAACCTTTGGCATTTTAATTATGACGTGTCTTTGTGTGGGCTTCTTTGGGTTCATTTTGTTTGGAATGCTCTGTGCTTCCTGGGCTTACATGTCTATTTTCTTCATCAGATTGGGAAGTTTTCAGTCATTAATTCTTCAAATAGGTATTAAATTCCTTGCCCTTTCTTTTTCCTTCTGGTACCCCAATGATATAAATGTTTTTATGCTTGATGCTGTTCCAGAGGCCTCTTAAGCTATTCTCACATTTTTTAAGTATTTCCTGTTTTTGTTTTTGTTTGGTTTGGTTTGTTTTTTTGTTGTATAGATTGGGTATTTTCTGCTATCTTATCTTCTAAATCACTGATTCAATCCTCTTCTCCATCTAATCTACTATTGATTCCCTTTAATGTATTCTTTATTTCAGTTTCTATATTCTTCATTTCTGAATTTTTAAATTTTTTTTATATCTCCATTTTTATGTTTCCTGTATCTTTGTTGAAGTTCTGCCTGAGATGATTGGGCATTCTTACATCCAGTGTTTTGACCTCTGCATCTAGTATATTGCTTGCTTCATTTTTGTTTAGTTTTCTTTCTGGAACTTTGGTCTGTTCTTTTATTTGGAACATGTGTATTTTCCTCTCTATTTTGGCTGCCTCCCTGTATTTGTTTCTATTTAGTTAGAGGTTGCTATGTCTCCTAGTCTTAGTAGAGTGGCCTTATATAGTAGGTGTCCTATGGGGCCCAGTAGCACAGTCTACCTTGTCACCTGAGCCAGATGCTCCAGTGTGTCTTTGTTATGGAATGTATGTGCCCTCTTGTTATAGTTGAGACTTTGTTGCTCTTTGCATGTCAAAGGAATGATTTGACATTTGGGCTGATGGGTTTAGTGGACTAACCATGACTACAGTGTAGGAGCTGTCCATATAGAGCAGAGTTCACTTTAGAAAGGCTCTGGTGTCTTTATAGTCTGCTCTTTGGGTGTGTCATCAGCAGAGGTAGCTGGATAATTCTCTGGTTAAGTTTAAAACTGGTCACCAAATGTGCTGCTCTGGGGCATCCTGTGAGGAGCCTTACCACAGTCAAGTTTAGTCATAAGCTGTACCCTGCCCGGGGTCACCAGGCTTTAGCAATCTGCAGATGGCAGCCACCTGTGCTGGCCTTGAGGGTGTCTGGGAGTGACTAAGCCACAAACCAAGGCTAGGTGCCACTAGTGCCAGGCTTGGGGCTGCTTGGCAGGAGGTATGGAACATGTTGAGGCTAAATGCTATTTGTTTGGGTTTTTTGAACCTTTGAAGAGATGTGAGGAAAGTCCACAGCATGAAACAAGATAGGCGGTTTGTATGAAAAAGCCACTGGAAAGATTGGGTGAGTCCACAAGTTGAGTGAGGTGGGGCTCAAGGGAATTACCAGAGTGGGGGTAATTCTTTTAGCTAGCTTGATGGAGATTCAGATATGGCAGCCACCTGTGTTGCTAGCCAGGAGGGTGAAATGGTCAACAATAACAACAAATTATCTATTCTGCCAATACTTTTGTTTATAAAATAATTGCCCCTCCAGTCCTCACCCTGCAACTAGACAATTCAATTCTTCCTTATATGTCAATTACATCATTTGAGCTGCTGCCCCAGCACTGGAGCTCAAAGAGAGTGGATCCATCAGTGAGGAACTCTGTATGCAGACCCTTTCCAAGAAATGCCTGGGACTCTAACCACTTTAATCTCACTCAGCCACCATCTCTACTGGTTTTTACAGTCATTAGTTATGGGGACTTCTTTTTCTTGCACTGGAACCCTGGAACTGAGACCCCTGGCTCCTCTGGGGGTGGGTCTGTAGCTGAGATATTCCTCTGAATCCTTAACTCCTCCAGGCAAGTGTGGTACCAACCTGTTTCATGCCTCTGCTCCTCTTACCAGTTTGGAGGCAGCTTCTTCTGTATGTCCTTGGTTATAAGACTTTCGTTCATCTAGACTTCAAGCAATTCTCAGTGATGGTTGCTCTGCAGTTCAGTTGTTGATGTGGTCATGAGAGGAGGTAAGTACACACTTACATACACTTCTATCTTGACCTGAGATCACCAAGAATATTTTACTTTCATTAAAGGAAACTCACAGCAGAGAAATAATTTTTGCAACATCTGAGCAGTAATTTAGGTTTATTCAAGCCATGGATCCAAGTCACTGTACATTCAATTGAATATATATATATATATATATATATATATATATATATATATACACATATATATATATACATATACATACATACACACACACACACACACACACACACACACACACATATGTGTATGTGTGTGTATCTCAAATTCTATGTTTTGCTTAAAACCCAACCATTTTTATTCTATTTAAATTTTCTTTAAAGAAAAAATAATAATAGGCTTTATTTTATTAAACTTTGATTTTCAAATTGAATTAAGGTTTTATTTTAAGTGTAGTATATTACTCAATATTTTTCAATACATATTTATGGAATACCTACTATGTGCCAAGTAATGGAATGGTGGGTATGTGGAAGAAAATAGAATGTAAATGAAACCGAATAAGTATATTAAGCATAAGAATTTTACGTTGTTTAATACAGTGGAATGAAAGAGAAGGAATGCCATTAATTGAGCCATTTGGAGGGGTCATAATATAGTAGAATTTGTATGGAGTTTGAAGTTTGTCCTGAGTGTAATGGAAAATCATTGAAGCAGTATAAGCGGTAAATGCCATAACTAAATGTGCATTTTAGAAAAATTACTGAAGTGCACAGGTAAGAGTGGAGGGTATGAAGTTAAAGAAAAGATATTGGCTAAATGGTTACATAATCCAAATGAGAGATGCAATGTAGTACTGAAATTAGTGGTACTGTATAGGTGAGATGTAAAAAAAATTGAAGTTGTGTTTTGGAGGTAAAAACAAATCTATTATCTAATTAGGTGATTACTTGAATTATGGGATAAGAGGCAGAGAGAAGTTAAAGACAACACCGAGATTTGGGGCTCAAATGATGTGTGATTCATGTGTGGGATGGGTACCACAATAGGTAGGTGGAGTGTTAGCTACAATAAGAAAACTGGGCTAGAAATACCCATGTAGGAGTAGGTAACATATTTAATAATGGAAGCCCTAAGAGTAGGCAAGACAATCCATAACAGAATTCCCAAAGTAGCCAACAGTTTAAGAAACAAATGCGTAAAGGATGCAACAATGGGTTTTGATAAATTGAGACCAGAAAGGCAGACATAGCATGAGAACATACATTGTCTCCCCAAAAGCAAGACTTTATTTCTAGGTTACTGGTGGCAAAAGCTGTTAGGAGGTCAAGCATATTGAAGGATTAAATTCTACTATATTCAGTAATGTGGCATTAATAGCTTTAACTTTATAAAATGAATATCAATGAACTAATAAGAACAGAAACTAGATTGCTAGAGTCTTAGAAGTGAACAGAAAGAGGGGAAGTTGAGTCAGGAGACAAGTTCCACAGAGAAGAACTCAAAGAGAATCTAGATCAGGAAAAATAAAGCCAATAGTAAGTACACAGTACAACAATTTATTGTTTTGTACTAATCGTTAGCTGATTTTTATCGCAATCATATACAATACAAATATGTGCTTCAGAAGATTTGCAACCAGCTGCATGTAAAGAAATTCAAAATCTCTCTCAGGAATAGTAAAAACAGGAAGTCTTAATGTACTATGACACTGGTCAACTCCAATAGTACTGTGTTTATGATACATAAAAATATTCCAAAACCCAAAATTATAATTTCAAAAGACTTAGGCTTTAGTAGTGAAGCATAAGGCTTTAAAGACTTATTTATATTATTACAAATCTCACTTAAACTCCAGTACCAGATTATATGTGGTCTTTGAAATATGCTTTATTTTCAAAATGGTTTTTTCCCTGATATCTTCTCTGGAAAGGGAAAGTATTTTCTAATTATTTAAGAAGTTCCTTCAGAAGAAACTCATTCCTATTAGACACATTTTTATTATGTTTTAAATTCACTGTTTCTACAACAGAGTTTTACTTATTAATTTACATACTTTAACAATGCTGGATATTTGGTGGGTAAATTACAAGAAATAGCTCTTTTCCTTATGAAGTTTAGAATGTAGGGATGATGGCTAACAAGAAACAAGTATAAGAAATGTTATAGTTTTATTGAGGTGTATACTAGGCTTCTCTAGTTTACTTTGAGGATTTATGGAGGAGCATAAATGGCCAAAAGACATAACTTCATAAACTTGTTTGATAATTTAAAACTATAATTGTATAAAATACCTTCACTTCACATAAATGTATAGCAGCATAAACCAGAGTAATCGAACCTTTAGAAAATGACTTTAAAATGAGAGAAACTCATTATAGGTTTTTGCAATTACCAAAAAGGAGATAACACAATTTATGTAATATTAGAATCTAAAAAAATGGGATACTATAGAAATAAGATATTGTGATTAATTGGATTATCTGGTAAATTGGACACTAAGAGTTTTTAACTGCAATGTCACATTTGAATTTAAAAATTTATTTTAGTATAATAATTATTTTAATTGGCTATAAAACCACAATCTGAGAAATCTCTCACTGCTCTTTTCATGAATATAATTTTGGAAGGCATGCATTCTAACCACTTTTCCAAACCACTGAAAGAAAAGCCAATGCAAATACTTTAAATTATATAAGGATATTAAAAAAGTTTTTTAGATTTGCTTATTGATTTATTAAGTAGGATCTCCACCTGCTCTACTGTTTCAGTAATTTAAATGAACGGGGACCTAACGCTTCTTATAAATCATCCTAGAGGACATATATTTTAGCCTGTGATTTCACAGGAAAGAATTATTAAAAGTGAGCTTGGTACAACATGCAATTCAAAGCAGATTCGTGACTGATACCTTAGACATGTATCTTATTTTCATTTGTTGCTGATAGAGGTGGAAGTGAGAAGTAAAATCAGCTGATTCATCTGACTCAATGATAATTGCTTTCCCTTCAGTTAAGAGCAAGTCAGCTGTTTTTCTTCATTAATAGAGAATGTGTGTATTTCTATAGAAACAGTTCTCTGTTAACAGGTTAAGAAATGATAGATTCAGGGAGTTCCCTGATGGTGTAGCGGCTTAAGGCTTCGGCGCTGGTGCTGTCAGTGCTGCAGCCTGGGTTCGATTCCCAGTCAGGGAGCTACCCACATACCAAAAAGCAAAAAAAAAAAAAAAAAAAAAAATGATAGATTTATTGGTTAGCCACATCAGTGGAACCAACATAGTCAGTGTGTTAAATTTTGTTCCTAAGAGTTCCCTCATCAAGTTTTAATGATGTTAATATTTTTTAAAACAGCACTGGCATTCCCTCTTTCCTTTCTTTTTTTCTGTTTTTTCCACTTAAAAATCCTATCAGCTGCTATAAATAGATACTACTAAGTTTTTTTTATTTGTGTTTCTTTCCAGAAAATGTTCTGAGGTGACACTTAACAAAATGCATGTAAGATAATTTGATGAAATAAAAATAGAATATCAGGTAAAGGAGTATAAACTTAAGATTAACATGGCCACTTTGAATGTAGTTGTATTTTTGTCCTGTGCTTCTGGCAGCCTGGGCAAAAAGAAGAAATAAATACATACATCTTATTGTGAAAAAAAAAAAAAAGAATTATACCACCATCTCAGGAGAGAGAAAAATTTCAAAAGTAGGCTCTCACATGGAAGCTGATGCAGAAATGGTATAATATGTACAACTAATGAAGTAATGAGCAGCTACACAGATAAAACAAAACAATGATTTCATCATTATGTTTCTTTAAAAAATGGTGGCAATTTATCAATTGCTTAGATTGAAATATGATAAATTCTTGTCTTTTTTCATGGTCCTAGGACCACTTTTAAAAGAGTGAGTAAAATTGCTTGGGTATGAAAACCCTAATTTTTGACAATGGATACACACTATTAAATTTATGTATACATTAAAAGACCTGTAGTTCTCTAAATGGTAAAATTTAAATGAGCTTCATTTCCCAACATAGGTCTATGAATTACATAGACTCATAGGTCTATGAATTTAAAAAACAAGTTTAGTAAGTTTTTTCTTTTTAACCAAAAATAAAATTTAGTTATATTTAAAGTAAAATTATATATAGGGTTCTGCCCTAAGATATTTGAATATACACTGCAGAGATAGTTGATTGCCTGGAAATGCTCTTATGGTATAACACAAAATAATGAAAATAAGATAAAACACATACATGAAGAAATAAGTTATAATGTTTGCATTGACCGTGGATGGCTACTTAAAACTAATGTTTTTCTCTTCCATGCTATATGGAAAGAGATATATTTATAGTATGTTGCTTATAACATGCCTCCTCTCCCCCAAGAACAAAAGTTAGATTCAATTCAAGATTTAGAGTAGAGAAATGGGGACAATAGACAATAATTGAATTGTGGCTTTTAGGAATAAGCTATTTTTGACTATTAATTATGTGTTCAGCGCTCCACTTTGGTCTCTAAGACATATGACATATGAGCCCTATCTTAGAAGATATGTATAAATAAAAATTCTAATAGGATCTTAACAATAGAGAAAGATAATGGAGCTCAGGTTTTTGTTTCATAATAAATTTTAGTTTTAAGATTATCTAAGTAAAGCAGAGTAAAGAGCTTGGGCTCTGGGTCCACACTTCCTGATTCATCTGGGGCCCTCCACTTACTAATTGATCTTGTTAGACAAGCCACTTGATCATTCTTTCTTCTAGTTTCCTTATCTGTTATATAAAATAAAGATGATGGTAGCATGTAATTTATAGCATTGATGGGAGTATTAAACAAATTATTGCAAATAAAGCATTTAGAATAATGCCTGGCATATAGCAATTGGAAAATAAATTTAGGTATTTTATGATGATTCATAATATTTTGTAGAGGAAATTGTATATTTTCCCTTACTGGAAAGGCTATGAAGGAAACAATAACTAAATTGTGGATCAGTAATTTTATACTGACACGGTACTACCCAGGTAATATTTGGAACTACACATGTATGTGGGAAGTGGTGAGCTGGGTTATCTTATTAACTCAGGATGTGAACTTGATACTGTCCTTTAGAGAACTGAGAAAGGAGAAGCTAAAGGTCCTGGAATGTGCAGGAAAATACAAAACAATAATAAATCCACCTGTTCCAAATGCCTATAGCTACCTTGTTGAGGCACATTATAGGAATCAAGCTCTGAAAGAACAATTAAAAGGTCTCTGTAGGTGAAAGAGGGATTTAAATAATTATTATTTGAGGTTGTAAAAGGCATGTCTTAAGAAACAGATTAAAAGAAGAACACTAACATATGAACAGTTTAAATGGTATGGGAGAAAAGAAAAATATTGATGGACATTTTTATAGAACTCATTTCAGCTAGTTACTCAAGAAGTGTTTTCTTGCCAATTCTAGTGAATCAGAAAAACAGATTGTTGAAGTTTACAGTGGCAATGGCAATATGCCTTTAGCATGACTTAGTATGTAACTGGGATTTAAAAATCAAACTAAAACAGCCTCTCTTTAGAAAATAAACACATTTTCTGAACTATTTGAAACAAAACATTCTTGCAAAAGATAACATTTAAAATTTTCTTATATATTGGTATATATTCTAAAAACATTTTTTTTTCTAAAGAATATTTATGTTTTGTGAATTTCAGGTAATCACGTTAATTATGAGGCTTTTCTCTGACTCAATTAAATCCTATTTTTCCTGTTACTGAAACTTACTTTCTCTATTATTGAGACCTGTTGGTGACTGTCCCACTCTTAAAAATTGAGAATCATTTCTTAGTCCTGTACACCAGAAGATTAACAGTAAATTGAGATGGAGAAAATATTTGTCATTGTAAGGTACAAATTTTTGAATATATGTAAGCTACTCTTCAAGGTAAAAGTGATTTTTTTTAATGTAAGGTTAATTCTAGAAAAAAAATGCACAGCAGCACAGTCCAATAGAAATATAATATGAGTCACACAAGTAATTTTAAATCTTTACACGTTAAATTTTCTTGGCAATATTAAAATATAGTAAAAAGAAACAGGTCAAATTAATTAATTAATCTCAATAATATATTTTGTATATTCAAAATGTTATTTCAAAATTATTGTTTATACACTTTCAAGCTTTTGTTTATATCCATCATTCAAAAATCCAGTGTATATTTTATATTCAAAGCAAATCTCAATTTAAACTAGCCACATTTTAAGAACTCAGTAGCTACATGTGGCTAAGGGCTACTGCATTAAACAGCGTAGATTTTTTTTTCTTTTTATTGTTAGGTTTATTGGAGTGACACTGATTAGTAAAAATTACATAGGTTCCAGGTGTATAATTCTACATCATCTATATATTGTATCATGTGTACATCACCCAGTCTGTTCTCTTTCCATCACCATATATTTGACTCTTCCTCCCTCCTTTCCAATCCCTCTACCCCCCATAACCTTAAATAGCCAGTAACCACTTAACTATCGAGTGTATCTATGAGTTTTTGTTTCTTTGTTGGTTTCAGCTTTGTGTTCCACAAATGAGTGAAATCTTACAGTTCTTGGTTTTGTCTGTCTGGCTTATTTCACTTCGCATGATGATCTCAAGGTCCATCCATGTTGTCATAAATGGCCCTATTTTGTATTTTCCTATGGCTGATTGATGTTCACTGTGTATATGTACCACAGCTTCTTTAGCCAGTCATCTATCAAAAGACACTTTGGCTTAAACAGTATAGATCTTGAATGATTTCTTTATTCCCTGTCTTCAGTACACCTTGTTGAGTATGAAAAGTTAATGAGGAACCAAACAGTATTTACCAATCACCTCACAGATAACAGCATATTACTTCTCTCTCTTGGCTTCAAATAGCTTAACTTTATAATAAAATGAGTAAAACATATACAAAATAATGATAAGAGGTGGAATACACTGAAGTAAGAATTTTTTAATGATGCAATAGGGCTACATCTTGAAAATAATTAGTATATTTTTCATGCCTCTGCTTTGCATCATCAACTTTTTATTCATATTGCCACATCAAATCATTTATCCTTACTACATGAATTAGTGGTAGTAAGAATTTAATTTAATCTTAATTTCAAAGCAGTTAAAAAGTTAAATATGGTCCTTATTTTAACAAGCACATGAAGCTAGAAATTGTAGAATATAGTCTCCAAAATCAATGCTAGCAATCATCGAGAAATTATAAAGAAAAATATAGGGAAAATTTACTAAAAATAATTTATGCCCCCAAATTATTATGACATTTCATTATCCTTTATTTCTTTTTTGTCTAATTAGATAGTAGAAAATAGTAATCCATTATTAACAATAGCAGGGTATCCAGGAAAATTCAGTGTTAAATATTAATAGTTCCTTTTCAAATCAAGTCTTTATACTCCTCCTTTTTTGCTATTGCAGAGAGGAATTTGACTCTGTCCTCTTTTGTATATAAATATTCTTGGCCATAAGTAAAAAAAAAACTGAATGAATTTACATTTTGCTTACCTGTGGGAAGTATATGTCAATGTGTATGTTTTATTCAGTAGTTATTCAGTTGAGGACTACAAAGAATGAACAGATATGTTTGCATCTCATGCAAGTAGGAAGACTACTTGGGGACACAACTTGAAGTTAGAATTACAAACACTATAATTGGGCTCTTTTGTTGGGCTTAAAGTACAAAAAGCCAGTTTGACATGTCCTGCTATTTACACTAAATAAATAATGCTGGTGGTGTGTACTCTTGGTGTGCTCTCACAGATTACCTAACCAATAGGCATGAATTGGAAAAGGAGGCCAGGTACTGGGAGCAAATTTCTACAGATTTGAAGAAGATTTTCCCAGAATGGGGAAGGATAGAGATTCAAATTATAGAGTTTTGAAGAAAAAGATCTTGAGAGCAAGGAGGGCATACCTGTAGAGAGTTATGGCTAGGAACTAGGTTGAGTCCACAGGATAATTCCTGTGGATGGGGCTATCCCTTGTATTCCTGGCCACTGAAATAAGGAAACTTATATTTAGCAAACCATTTTTAATGTGCATTCATTATATATTTACTTTAATTTTCTCCAACTCTTCAGTAAAGTCTGATACATCTGACCAGCTTTCACTTATGGTGGTGGAAGAGTAAGGCAATGGGACAAAAAAGAGAAATGTGACCTGCTTCATATACATTTCCTCCCTGAGGCCCATGCAAAGGTAGTGCCTTGTACTAAGAGGAATGGCAGGCCATGGAAGTTTGGGTAACCACCGTGAAGGAAGAGCTGGGTCTCAGGGAAGTTAGAAACAGTATGCAGAAGCATGAACCATTGAGAGGAAGCTTCCAGGTGCTGAGCCCCCCTTTACTCCTATATTCAGAGAAGGGTACTTTTTATTAGGCAGAGATGACTTAGCATGTAGAAGGGAGGCTGGAGGATGCACCTAATTTTTACCATTGTTATACCTGAGTAGTACAAGATAGTGATTAAGAGGTAGGGGTCCTGAGTTCAGTAGATATATATTTGTATCCCTTATCCACCCCTAAATAGCTGTGTGAACTAAGACAAATATCCTCTCTTGGTTTTCCACCAATAAAATGAAAATAATATTAACATTTCTTTTGTAGTATTGTGAGAAATAAGTAACACAATGCATATAAAATTCTTAGTGAAATGCCTATCAGAGTCAAATGTTATGTTATCTAATACATTTGGCCTTTTTATTTTAGTCCATATATTTTCATATTTATATACTGAATGTTACTTTAATAATCAGAAAATAATTTAATATACCACTCTGAATAAAGATATTTCTATGCTGTGGAAAAAAAAAATAAAACACTAATCATTAACGGAATGTTCTGAAATTTCAAAGAATTCTTACTTTCAGATGAAGTTTTTGGTACTGAAGAACTCTCTAGTGAAGTGGTAAATCACTTCCAAATTTGGCATTTCTTTAATTTTTAATTGTTGAAAAAATCACTCATTCTGAGAAAGCTTGACATGTATACTAAGAAGTCATTTTTAGAAGGGTTATAGTTGAAACATATCAATAAAACTTAAGCAAATAAACTACATCAATAAATCTGGGAACATGAGAACTGCCAAGACTGGGAAACAAAAGAGATTAGAGGCTTCAGACAAGTCAAGAAATAAAAGGAAACATAATATGTTGGAAGCTAAGAGGAAAGAATTTCAAGAGAGAAAAAATAATCAGTGCCAAATGCTACAGAGAGAACAAGGAGAATTGATAAGATTCTTAAGTCAAATTTCACAGAATGTTAAATTGAAAGAATTTTGAAAAATGACCAGTAAATGGAATAAATGTCAGTTTTAGGCTATTTCGCAAGAACTTTGAAAAGGACCAAATAGCTAGTGGAAAAATAAATCAAAGGACGATGAGTATAGAAAAGATTTTTTTTTTCATATAGAAAAGCTGATCAGTTTGAAGGCACAGGGAAATTTGCAGATATATTTATTGGCATTGAGATTTGAAGGACTTCAAGTGTTTACTTAATTTCTGAATGGATGTACAACAAAGGAACTTTACAAAGCTGCCTCATTATCCCAAAGTAATAAATCTTGGAAACAATCTAGATAAGAAGGAGCAAATATGTTTGTCACCCTCTCTGTTTAGTGTGGGTCTACCTGCATGGTGTTGTGCATAACAGCTCCCAATTCACAAATGAAAACCATCAGTATCATTTATGTAGATTTATTATCTCTGACAAGGCTTTGCAAACTTAGAGGTCCTTTTGGTTTCCTTTCTAATCTCCCGATTGTGAAAAAAAAAAGGATCCTCCTGACCATCATGGAACTTTCTCTTCATTAAATTAGAACCAGAGGGAAACTAATGCTACAAGGTGTTTCTCCTTTGAGCTGAATCTTTCGCCTTTGAATCTTGTAAGTTTCCAATCTATTCAAAAATTTTTTAAAAGGTTGAGACAATCTTTTATCCTACCTTCACTCTCCACACCAGCTCTAATATTGATACATTTAACTTTTTGAGAAATATCTTTAGAGGCACCACCACCATCTTACATATGTGTACCACTTTTATAAGTTTAGAACAAAACTAAAACTCATAATGACTGCCATGCCAGAGGAAATTAGCTAGTGAATGGGAAAGCTCTTCATTGAACTTATGTTTTCTAATGATTGGCCTAGGGCTTTTTCAAATAAACCAGATTGCTTCTTATTTAATTTTGAAAGGTCTCGATTTTTGTACAAAACAACAAATTGTGGGAGAGAAGACAAGATGGCGACTGGAGAGGAGGTTCCTAAAGCCTCTCCCAGAAAACACAATTGAACGGCCCTGAGTGACAAACCGGCTGCTGAGAAATCCACAAATCGCAAGTAAACCTGAAGGCTGGCGAGAAAGGGGCGAGTCGGGGAGAGGGAAGGGAGCAGAGACGGACCACGCGGGACGCGATCCCTGCTGACTATTCGGAGCTGCACAGTTTGGGGGAGGGGAGAGAGACTGGGAAGCTGGGGACGGAAGGAGTTTGGGAG